>QNTS01003689.1:110623-122876 GCA_003317085.1 Hucho hucho | reverse complement strand
TGTCGACTCATCTATATAAAGGAGCAGGGTGTCGACTCATCTACATAAAGGAGCAGGATGTTCAATATAAAGGAGCAGGATGTTCTATATAAAGGAGCAGGATGTTGACTCATCTATATAAAGGAGCAGGATGTTCTATATAAAGGAGCAGGATGTCGACTCATCTATATAAAGGAGCAGGATGAAGTCAAGTAGTTGTACATGAGAAGGCGTGCTAAAACAAGTTGTTCTGCACAACCTCGAGTGTACAATTGCTTTTCTACAACGGGTTACCAATTCAATAAAAAACATCATTTTGATAAATGTATTCATAGGCTACTATTTCATCCCTCAACGCAAAGATGGGCCTAATCCCGACGCATCTATGGTTGCTACTGCAGCTTGCCGTTCATTCTATTGGTTAGGTTGCCAGAGACGTGACCCAGTCGTTAAGTATTTTTGTTCTATGTTCCGTTGCCATGGTGGCTAGCAACGCTCTTATCCCTCGCTTGCTAGCTAGCCAACTAGGGCTAGCACAGTCAGGTCAAACAGCGCAGCTAGAATAAAAGCAAAGGAGCCGTGTTTGTTTAAAGCTGTTGTGAATACATCCATAACGATGAGCTAATGATGCGCGATTTCGCCTGGCATACAACATTTACTCTCTCGTCGGGACACTGCTCAGAGGAGCTAGCCAACTACAAAGCTAACGCAAATCACTTCAAACTCAAGCTGGTAAGACATCAAAACTAGCTGCATTTCAAGACGTTTTACCAGTTTTTCTATTGAAATTAATTTGCCAGCCACCATGGCAACGGAATATTTAGAACTAACGACTGGGCTGCGTCCATAGATACAAAAATACTTCACGATTGAGAACCTAACCGATCTTATCTCAGCCAGTCATGAATCAGCTAAATCTTTACATGGATATATAAAAAAAAAAACGCTGGTAAGACAGAAAACTAGCTGCATTTCAAGTCGTTTGACCTGTTGTTCTATGGACATGTCTTTGTATACTGTATATCCATAAAAAAAAGATGGCGATTCATGATTTCAACTGGCTGAGAAAAGATCTTGTCCTGACATGTTAATTCTCAATATGACAGTAGAGATCGAATTTCAATATTGAAACAACGTTGCAAATGTCGAGAGACAGACAGCAACGTTTATACAAACCCCCATTGTTTGTAAACCAAATGTTAGGCTGGAAGCGAGGTGAAATCATGTCTAGGTGTTTTTTTACAGTGGACATCAAGTTAATGAATTGGCTGATGGCTCGGCTGATGAGACACTGGATGCGCAAAAATGTCTCAGATTAAACAGAAAAACAAGATGCCAATTTTTGCATCATAGATGTACCTGTGCTAAATAGGTTCCTTAGTATGGCTTAGAACACGTCTCAACCAATCACAATGCTTGTTTTGACCAACCCGTTGTAGAATTCTCCTTAGATGCTGATCTAGGGTTAGTCTTTACTTCCCCACTCACGGTAGAGTTCTGGATTAGATGAGAATTGTTAAACTGATCTAAGATCAGTGCCAATAGAACAGACATAACAAATCCTCCATGCTCCTTGGAAGTTCCTGTATAGTACTGGCATCTGGTGGTGGCAGGCTGGTATCACATCACCTCTCCAGAATGCTGTTCAGTAGGGAGAAAAAAAAATTCAAAACGGAATGAGGTACTACCTGTTCTTGCCCAACGAAAGACACTTCTTTTTGTTTTCCAAACGTTTTCAAACTGAGTGAAACAGAGAGGGACAGTGCTACTTGGATTTGTCCAATAAGAAAGGCTCATCTTCGGTTTCTACACTAGGCATCAGATTTCCCAGTAGGAACTACTGTGCAACGTTGTAAAGAGTTATGCTGCGATGCGCCCTAATGAAAAGGCACTAGGCGTCAGATTGTCCAGTAGGAACCACTCCTCTGTGTCCATGTTCTTCTGTTCCAGTCCGACGTTGGCCGAGGCCACAAAGACCTTCCTGCTCTTCACTGTCACCTCTAACACGCGGCCTTGGACAGACGACATGTCATCGCGGTACTCTATCTACAGACAGATGGACAAGAACAATACTCTGTTATTCATTTTTACTTTTAAATATTTGAAATGTGTCTTTTTGCTTTTAGCAAAAGGTCAGAGATAGATTAGAACACAGGGAATGCCTGGCCATACTGACCGCAAACTACTTACTTTCATCTGCACCACCGCCACCCACAGTGTCTACACTCCCACAGGGTCTACACTCCCACAGGGTCTACACTCCCACAGGGTCTACACTCCCACAGGGTCTACATGATTGATGTGATGAAGCCAGTGGACTGTGCACTCCCACAGTGTCGACATAATTGATGTGATGAAGCCCATATACTCTGCCCCATGGCTCTCCAGTCTACAAGCCTTTTATTGCTAAATGAGGACAGTCCACAGCAGGCCTATTGTCATAAACAACTCAAAACAGAGGCTGCAATTCTAGCTATAGAAAACATCAGACTAAGTATGTATGACTGTTTCATAATTGAAGCCGTGTTGAGGCACAACTATAGAGAACGTGCTGCTCACACTGCTAAAGTGACAATTGAATATTCCTTCTTCCTTTGCATACGGACATACATACATTTTGTATCACAACCCGGCCGTGATTGTAAAATAAGAATTTGTTCTTAACCGACATGCCTAGTTAAAGAAAGGTCAAAAATAAATAACAACGTACCAGTTCGTTGAAGGTAGGGTTGTGGTTGTTGCGGACCACCTTGGTCTTCCTCTTGGATCTGTTGAGGGGGTCTGGCCTCAGCCTGGTGACCACATAGGCATCTGGACATGAACCATTGGCCAACCTCTGATGTATTAGAGCAGAGAGACAAGTACAACAGTTAGTGGTGAAGAAGAAGAAGGAGAATAAGATAAAGAAGAAGGAGGAGACGACTCACAATGTTCTTGAGGTGTTTGACCAGGACAGAGAGCTTGTGGTCGTTGTAGGACATGTAGAGTTGAATCTGGGGCAGACCGTCTGCAACACAACAGTTAAGAGTTAAAGATACTACATAACATTTGCCTCTAGGGGTGCTCTTGAGACAAAAAGGTTCCCCAGCCTAAATGGACAGAAATGTTGTCCAGAAACTACCTCATTGAACAGACAGCCCAGCCCCCCCCCCCCCATTTTAGGTAATCAATTGGCAGATTTCAAACATAGAAGCATAACATTTACATTTGAGTCATTTAGCACACGCTCATCTCCAGAGCGACTTACAGGAGCAATTAAGGTTAAGTGCCTTGCTCAAGGGCACATTGGCAGATCTTTCAACTAGTCGGCTCATGGATTCGATCCAGCGATCTTTTGGTTACAGGCTCAATGCTAGACTACCTGGCGCTCATAAAGAAGCAGTACCTCTGTCTGATTTCACAGAGTTGGGCGTCCCGGTCTTGGGTCCATCCAGAAACAAACAGCACACATACTCATTCTGCAGATGGCACAATTAAATATGCTTGAGACCACGGGTCAGTTCATGGGATTCAAACTGTGAAGATCAAACAATGACAGCCTTTTCCGTGACTAGAATAAGTAGACGGATGAAGAAGAAGAAGAAGAAGGAGGAGGAGGAGGACTAGAACTTACCCCTTTACATGGTCCTTCGAACAGTTCCTTCAGATACTTATTGAGCAGGGACATTTTTCTGCCTGCAGTGAATGACATCTTGAACCATTTGGGGAATCTAACCAATAATGAAAAGAGCATGAATAAATATGAATTCAATTTAATTGAATGTATTCACATTGAATGGGACACACTTCGGTGTGTCAAGGAGCGGGTAGAGAGTGCAATTCAACAGTATAGTAGCTCAGACTCACTGTGGGAGCGTAGACTCTATGAAGTGTTTCTTCAGCTCTTTGTGGATCAGCTCAAACTGTCCGAACGTCTTCTCACTGATCAGGTAGCCGTCCTCAATGGTCACCCTCAACTCATAAGTCTGAAATTACACATTGTCAAAAGTCTTCCCGAAGACACAATGAAGTACACTTTAAACTGCTCTGGAGCAGTATGCCATTGACAGAAGTAATTATCTTAGTAAAATCGCACATTTATCACACATCGTATCATTATCACATTATCTCTTCATAATTACACATGTAAAAGGGATTTTAGGAGTCACTTCATGAAAACACTACACAAAAAAGGGTTATTCGGCTATCCCGATATTAGCACCCTTTATGGTTCCAGGTACCATTTTTGGGGGGGGTTCCAGGTAGAACCCTTTTGGGTTCCACGTAGACGGACAACCGATCTTCTACCCACCAGACCGAAAACCCATCTCCTACCCACCGGACAGAGAGGGGGAGAGGGTGGCTCTGGAAACAGGCTGGCTAGTATATCCAGTCTGTCTTTATAACAGAGTGGTGGAGAGGGTGGCGAGGGTGGAGAAGGGGAGAGGTAGAGAGGCAGATGGGAAGAGTTGGGAGAGGGAGAGGGAGGAGAGAGGGAGAGGTGGAGAGTGAACCAGGTGGAGAGTGGGAGAGGATGGAGAGGGTGGTGGAGAGTGGGAGAGGGTGGAGAGTTGGAGAGGGGGAGAGGTGGAAAGGTGGAGAGTGTGGAAAGGTAGAGAGGGTGGAGAGTGTGGAGTGGCTGGAGAGGGGGAGAGGTGGAGAGGGGGGAGAGGTGGAGAGTGGGAGAGGTAGAGAGGGTGGCTCTGGAAAGAGACTGGCTAGTATATCCAGTTTGTCTAGACTACATCTAGATAGCTAGATGTAGTCACACTCAGTCAGTAGTCTGCCATTTCACTCAATACTAATACGTGTAAACTTGCTGTCTCTATAGCATTTCATCATCTAATTGAGAGTTTAGCACATGGCATAGGCCTAAGTGTTTATAAAGTCACTTTTTAAATTGACAGTGTGCTTAAAATGGCCATAGCACTTCAATGCTTAGGCCCAATGAGAGAAACACTGTGTATCTGATAGGTGTAAAGGAGTACTGTTTATCCATTTTGAGACGCCGTAGCCAGTATTCACTTCCTCAAAATAGTCAGAATTAATCAAAGATAACTCAAGAAATGTTACACCTAACTAAGATGTTTGGCGCACTATTTCTCAATGAAAAAATGTGCATGAAAACGAGTCGTCTCTCGTTGAATGACAACAAAGATTTTATTGAAGAATCCCTAATGTTGACCAATCAATGACGAAGGGGCGTAGACTTCGGCTACTGACTTCGGGCTTGCCTTGACTAAAAATGTTGTGTGCCCGAACAGTCAAACCCCCCCCCCCCCCCCCCCCCCCCTCCCCCCCTTACCAAAGTCCAAAACGAACTAAAACGTCACCAAATGTCGTCATAATATAGACACAAACTGTTCTGAAACTGTTTCGGCTGGGAAGAACGCAGACGCCTTAAACGATACAACAACAATTTCACCTGGCCTATCAGAGGACAAGATGGAGCTACCAATTCCACCACATTGCTTAGAGGGCAGAGACACTCACCACATCCTTGCCCTTCCCGGTGTACTTCTGTATGACAGCTTCCTGGATGTTGGTGTTGGGGGAGGAGTTCTGAGAAGGGCTGGGCGGAGCCAGCTTCTTCCCAGAGGACTGGACCATGGTGTGGATCAGGAAGTTGAGCTTGACCGGGAAACTGCCCATGCTCTCCTTGATCTTCCTGCAAGACAGAAGTATGGATGGATGGACAGGCAAAACCTGTAGTTTATAGGTTCATATACGGACATTAAAAGGAAGGAACCCAGAGAGAGATGGAAAGAGGTGTCTGTAATATTAGTAATAGTACGAGTGTCTTTGTATGTAAGATGTTCCAGACGAAAAGTGAAGAGGAGGGTGAAGAGGAGTGGTAGTGTCAGAGTCATATTACTTGGTAAAGTAGGACGTAGCCTCCATCTCAGAGTCCTGTGGTTTCAGGTTGTTCTGAACATACTGCAGGTCCTGGATGTCGTTCAGCTCCGGCATGCCTGCACCCAGCATCTATACCCACAGGCACGCATTTAATCATTCCACAATGTAAAACCTTCATGACAATGTCATAAGCATGTCATAATGCTTCGTAAAGTGTTACTAAGGTTTTTTTCATAAGTAGAATTGTAGTTAGTTAGTAAGTAGTTAGAGGGACTGACCAGCTGCAGTAGGCTGAGCACCAGGGTGGTCATAAGCCTGTCATAATGCTTCATAAAGTGTTACTAAGGTGTTATTAAGAGGTATACTGATCAGCTGCAGTAGGCTGAGCACCAGGGTGGTCATAAGCCTGTCATAATGCTTCATAAAGTGTTACTAAGGTGTTATTAAGAGGTATACTGACCAGCTGCAGTAGGCTGAGCACCAAGGCAGTGCGTCGTCGGATGCTGTTGTAGGCTTCACAGCAGAGCTCTACGAAGCGATGAAACCTCTGGGGTTTCTGACCCCCGCCGGTGATGAAGTGCTGCATCTCTGAGGTGAAGATGAATGGAGTCCGGTCCCTACCATCACAGAGAAGAGGGGTGTCAGTCACATGGTAGATAGTTGGTACTGCTGAACGATTAACTAACATTTACTTAATTTTTGGGAGGTTAGTAAACAACTAATTGACCGACATCGGTTAAATTACTTGAATCCCATTTATTTTGTTTTTTCTTTGTGAGCCCAACGTGCCGTTTCTCTAGAGAGAAACCAAATCATCCACGAGAGAAATCAACTCTAGACCTATGTGGGACACTGGGCTGAAGGGAGGTGTAGTTTCCATTAAACAAATATTCAACCTAGTTCAGCATAGAAACAAGGTAATTAACTACGATGACCATAATCCATTGCACCATTTTTTCCCCGTCTCAGACACGTCAGAGAGGAAGAGGTGAATCGAGAAGTTTCACTCTCGACAGAATCTGTCCAAAATACATCCCAATGCATTTCTATTGTCTCTAAACTTGTTGCCTGCCTTCTCGGTTTAGGGACAACGACTCCCATTGTTAGGGCATAGACACGAGCATCTCATCATTATATACAGATCTCTGGACAGATACACTTTTACGCCTGCTACGTTAGGTTAGATACACACAGACCGCATGAGAAAGGAATGTACACAACACAATGACGAGAGAGACAGAGATAGTTCACGTGAAATGTAAAATGATTTTGTCAGACTGCTCTGCAGCATATTTAGGCAGGCTAGCTAAATAGGATGACGAAAGACAGTACAGTATGGAGAGACATAACGTCTGTCTGGCTGACTGCTACTGCCTGAGCAGAAATGAGATTACTTTTACAGAAAGAAAAATAATTAAAAAACGAAGTAATATACACTATTAAATAATCAAATATTCAGTTGTCATTTCCTATTTTTCTACCCAACGTGGACCTGAAGGAGACAATGGAATATTTTCAATGTTTTGGCAATTGAATGTTTTTGGCTTTGGAATTCCATTACAGTACAAAGCTCTAAAATCATTTAATGTTTAATAACATTATCTAAATAGAAAAAAACAATTATATTTAAAAAAATCATCGAACCGAAACCCGAACCGACCTCAAAAAGCACTAATCGTTCAGCACTAACAGTTGGTAACTTAAACAGGGGAGTAAATAGATTGGAGCTCCTTACACAGGGGAGTAAATAGATTGGAGCTCCTTACACAGGGGAATAAATGGAATGGAGCTCCTTACACAGGGGAGTAAATAGAATGTAGCTCCTTACACAGGGGAGTAAATAGAATGTAGCTCCTTACACAGGGGAGTAAATAGATTGGAGCTCCTTACACAGGGGAGTAAATAGAATGTAGCTCCTTACACAGGGGAGTAAATGGAATGGAGCTCCTTACACAGGGGAGTAAATGGAATGGAGCTCCTTACACAGGGAAGTAAATAGAATGTAGCTTCTTTACTCAAGTACTTCTGTACAGATCTAAAGTCCTAGTCCCTCTTACATATGCACACCAGTAGATTCGAAGGGATTGGATAGGTGTAAGTAATATGGGGAAATTCCAGCCAGCCTATCAGAAGGCAAGGTGAAGCTGGTAGGATATTACATACTGCTTACACATATCCACTCCTTTCAGATCTACAGGGGTTGATTTGGCATTCAGCGGTGGTGACTTCAGTCATGGTTATAGTGTCTTCTGGGACTTGCCTTTTGATGCTGGCGAACTTCTGTGCATTGCCCATAATCTTGTCGAAGTCGATGTGGAACATGTGACCGCTGTGTTTCAACATGATGTTGTCGTTGTGGCGGTCACAGATACCCAGGATGAAGGTCGCTACACACCAGCCAGCACAGGAGTGGAGGAAATTCATCACAGCCTGGATGGGGTGACACAGGAGAATAGTCTACAGATGTAGGATCTTAATTTGATCACTCTTTTGTTGATCAGAACTTTCCCACACAGTCGGAAATGCAACCTTGTAGTGTATTCAAGATTTAAAAAGGCTTCTAAAAATTGATTTCATCAAAGAAAACTATGCTACATTTTATCTCTGGGACCCTCAGGATGACAAATCAGAGCAAGATTACTGAATGTAAGTACATTATTTACCTTCAGAAGTGAATGTATCAAGCTAGTTGCCGTGATAAATGCTTTTTGTTGTTGTGCACTCTCCTTGAAACAATAGCATGGTATTTTTTCACTGTAACAGCTACTGTAAACTGGACAGTGCAGTTAGACTAACAAGACTTTAAGCTTTCTGCCCATATAAGACATGACTATGTCCTGGAAAGTTGGCTGTTACTTACAACGTCATGCTAATCACATTAGCGCACTTTAGCTCAACCGTCCCGATATAGGGACACCGATTCCGTAGATGTTAAAATGTCAGACTTTATTTGTCATAACAAAAAAAAAATATCAACCCCTACATTTAAAAAATAATAATTATAATCCACATTTCCTGATGCTACAGGATTATTTTCCTACTGTAGCAAACTGGCTCAAATTAAGATCCTACATCTGTATCATGACAACAACCACCTCAACAACACCAGCCAACACTGGAGGAAATACAGAACAGCCTGTGTAGGGAGATACAGGAGAATATTCTATCACAGCTCTGTCTGTGAGCATACGGTTATACAGTAGGCTTTTCTGTATTCCTTCAAAATAGATAATATGGACAATAGAAAGTTGTTCTTCTTAAGTCACTTTTTTGTCATCCAATAATACACTATTTTCAAATGTGGAGTATAGAGTCCATTTTCAATGTGAAGTATAGAGTCCATTTTCAATGTGGAGTATAGACTCTATTTTCAATGTGGAGTATAGAGTCCAAATCCAGAGGACATCTAACGAATCTTATTTTAAACCAGTTACATTATTTTCTATTTACTGTCTCTGACCCCACAACAGCAAGGTCAAAGGTTTTGCACAAGCCATGCCATACGACAAAATGCTAACCAAGATACACTTCCTACACACTACACTAGTACATTGCAGTAGACATGAATGTTCACCTCCTCATAATCCTCCTCAGTCTTGTTACACATGTGGAACCATTTCTCCAGGGTGTCCTCTCTCAGCGCCCCACCCAGACCCCACTCCTGCTGGATCTTACCCAGGGTCACTGCTTCTGGAACCACCTCCACCAGACCTAATAATATATATATATATATATATATATATATATACACACATACATACACACACACACATATATACACACACACACACACACACACTTGAATACAGAGGCACACAGTGCATTCGGAAAGTACTCAGACCCCTTCACTTATTCTAAAATGGATGAAAGTACATTTTTTCCCTCATCAATCAACACACAATAACCCAAACAGTTTTTTATACATTTTTGCAAACGTATTAAAAAACCTGGAAATATATTATTTACATCAGTAGTCAGACCCTTTGCTATGAGAAATTGAGCTCAGGTGCATCCTGTTTCCATTGATCATCCTCAAGATGTTTCTCCAATTTGATTGGAGTCCACCTGTGGTAAATTCAAATGATATGACATGATTTGGAAATGCACACACCTGTCTATATAAGGTCCCACAGTTGACAATGCATGTCAGAGCAAAAACCAAGCCATGATGTCAAAGGAATTCTCCATAGAGCTCCGAGACAGGATTGTGTCGAGGCACAGATCTGTTGAAGAGTACCCAAACATTTCTGCAGAATCCCCAAGAACACAGTGGCCTCCATCATTCATAAATGGAAGAAGTTTGGAACCACCAAGGCTCTTCCTAGAGCTGGCCACCCGGCTAAACTGAGCAATTGGGGGAGAAGCTGACAAGGAATCCGATGGTCATTCTGACAGACCTCCAGAGTTCTTCTGTGGAGATGGAAGAACCTTCCAGAAGGACAACCATCGCTGCAGCACTCCACCAATTAGGCTTTATGGAAAAGTGGCCACACGGAAGCCACTCCTCAGTAAAAGGCACATGACAGCCTGCTTGGAGTTTGATTATCTGGTCTGATGAAACCAAGATTGAACTCTTTGGCCTGAATGCCAAGTGTCACATCTGGAGGAAACATGGCACCATCCTGACAGTGAAGCATGGTGGTGGCAGCATCATGCTCTGGGGATGTTTTTAAGCGGCAGGGACTAGGAGACCAGATCAGACTGGGTTGAAGGTTCACCTTCCAAGAGGACAACGACCCTAAGCACACAGCCAAGACAACGCAGGAGTGGCTTTGGGACAAGTCTCTGAATGTCCTTGAGTGGCCCAGCCAGAGCCAGGACTTGAACCAGATCTAACATCTCTGGAGACATGAAAATAGCTGTGCTGCGACGCTCCCCATCCAACCTGACAGAGCTTGAGAGGATCTGCAGAGATAAATGGGAGAAACTCCCCAAATACAGGTGTGCAAAGCTTGCAGCGTCATACCCAAGAAGACGCCAAGGCTGTAATCGCTGCCAAAGGGGCTACAACAAAGTACTGCGTAAAGGTTCTGAATACTTATGTAATTGTGATATTTCATTATTTTAAAAACCTGTTTTTGCTTTGTCATTATGGCGTAATGTGTATAGATTGATGAGGGGGGGGGGGAATAATTTTATCAATTTTATAATAAGGCTGTAACGTAACAAAATATGGAAAAAGTCAAGCGGTCTGAATACTTTCCAAATGCAGTGTAGATGGTGGTATATGAAGTATGTATATGTTACCACGGACTGCAGTCTGGTTTAACTATGTGTCTAAAACTAGGTAGTGCTGCCAGCCACTGACCCTGGTCTCGGCCAGTGGACAGACACCTGTAGGTGACCATCCTCATGTCCAGTCCCTCCTGCAGCCACACCTTGTCCATCACACGCACTATCTGCAGCACCAGCATGTCCTGCCGCAGGTTATTCCCTGTCTGGATACATACACACTTAGCAGTTAGCCACTACTAACTTCAGCCACTGCTAAACAAAACATCTATGGGAGAGATTGGGACAACAGTGCAAAGTGAGGTTTTCAGTTTCTCCCGGCTCATAGAATACTGTCAGGGTAAGAAACCATATATCGTCAAGGTCTAAAATTACAAACATTTATTTTGAAATAGCCTGAGAGAGAGTTACCTTGCAGATGACAGAGACTTTCCTGCCCAGAGGATCTGAGTTGATGAAGGAGATTCCCAGAGGAGCAGCGTGGGAGTTATAGAATTTACAGGCCTAGGATTAAGATTAGGGTTAGGGTAATCTGGATCCAATCAACATATGACAGCTGTATACACCGCCTTTAATAAAATGTTGCCTGTGTTAAAAGGAGAAAATGGCTTTATAGATCGCTATCTTACATCCAAATGAACTCCCTTCACGAGGACAGCAGGGTCCAACGGTAGACGACAGCTGATCCCGTTCTTGAAGAAGCTGTCAATCTTCCACTTGTTTTTCTTCAACACATCCTGCACAACACAATAGAAGACTTAAATAAATACCCACATCAATATAGAGCATACACCAGCTGTTCTCCACCGTTCCTGGTTACTAGCTACCACCAATCACATTTTGCTCTTCCCTGAAGAACACTTTCACATGCAACTGAGCATTAGATCTATGTTCTTATGAGGCTTGCCAGGTGCCCCCCGCAGATAGGCCAGGTGCCCCCCGCAGATAGGCCAGGTAGCTCCAGCAGATAGGCCAGGTAGCTCCAGCAGATAGGCCAGGTACCACTTGTAGATAGGCCAGGTACCCCCTGTAGATAGGCCAGGTACCCCCTGTAGATAGGCCAGGTACCCCCTGTAGATAGGCCAGGTACCCCCTGTAGATAGGCCAGGTACCCCCTGTAGATAGGCCAGGTACCCCCTGTAGATAGGCCAGGTACCCCCTGTAGATAGGCCAGGTACCCCCTGTAGATAGGCCAGGTACCCCCTGT
>QNTS01003689.1:67652-87367 GCA_003317085.1 Hucho hucho | reverse complement strand
TAGGGAGTGGTGCTTGGGTTGGAGTCAGGGTGCGGAGCAGTATACTTACTTCCTGAGGTACTCCTCAGAATCACACAACTTCAGGAGGTAGTATCCACTGTCTCTTGGGTTAGTCTGTTCCAGGAGCAGCAAGATTTCATCAATCAGGGTCTGGACTGTCTTGTTCACTGGAGGAGAGAGAACAAGGGGTCAAGGTTAACAACAGCTCTAGACACAGTCCCAAAAAATCCATATGGAGATTCAAACCTATCTCCCTTTTTTTCTAAAGACACTTTAACGTAACACACGATGGAAAATGCAGCAATATGTCTGGGATAAACCATTACATCTCACATATCCTTTAAGACTATTTGATTGCCGATAAACGTGAACAGAAATTAAGTTGCCATAATACGTGGCAATATAATTGTAGCTTAGCTACCACACGTTACAGCGGAATATATATGTGTTAGCTGTGTGTCTTACTTACACATGGTGGGAATGGGTAATTGGTGGAGGACCCAGGGAGTAGACACATTGACGGTGATCTCAGCCTTCTGCAGTAGGGAGGTGTGGATAGGTGACACACGCCCCCACACCACCCCTGAGTTAGACACCTGGTCAGTGTGGGGGTACCTAGACAACAGTCTGACAGAGAGAGAGAGACAGAGAGAGAGACAGAGAGAGAGAGAGACAGACAGAGAGAGAGACAGACAGAGAGAGAGACAGACAGAGAGAGAGACAGACAGAGAGAGAGACAGAGAGAGAGAGAGAGAGAGAGAGAGAGAGAGAGAGAGAGAGAGAGAGAGAGAGAGAGAGACAGAGAGACAGACAGAGAGAGAGAGACAGGCCTTTAGAATGTTTTAATGTGCAACGCTATGGATCATTTCTCAAGAAGAAACTAGAAGAGTGGCAACAAGACGTTCCATAGTTCGTCTTATCTTGAATGTTAAAATGACTCATTGGATTGCTATTCTAACATCTTAAAAGGGACATGACTTTTCTTACTTGGACGTCAACATGCAGAGAGAAGCCAGTTGTTTGGTGCTTCCTTGTGGAGTGTCTATCAGTTTGATGTTCCAGGTATCCAGCTAAAAATAAATAATACTGTATATCCAACTTAGTAGAAGCTTTTATCCAAAGCGACTTACAGTACAGTGAGGGCATACATTTTCAGCATGTGACCCTAACAGGAATCGAACCCACGACAAAGACAAAATTAAACCGCATTGACTCAAATAACACTTATTATTAAAGGTCCAATGCAGTCAAAAAGAAATGATTTTCCTGTGTTTTATATATATTTCTAAACTATGAGTTTGGAATAATACTGTGAAATTGTGAATTGTGCTCTTTTAGTGTAGGAGCTGTGTGAAAAGAATGCCTGAAATTGCAGCCTGTTTGGTTGGATGGAGTTTAAATAGACCAATAAGAAAGAGAGTTCCAAACCTCTCTGCCAATAACAGATAGTTTTCCCCTTCCTACTCAGACCACTCCCAGACAGTCCTAGCACAATTCTTGCTTGAGAAATTGCTCTTTGCTAAGAAACTATTTTGGTTACAATTTTAATTGAAAACAATCAATCACAGTAAGGTACTTAATTGTTACCCAGAAATGATTTGATATTGAGATAAAAATGGCTACATTGGACCTTTAACATCTTTCCTCCATCCCCACAAAGATCTCTGTTTCCAGTGAACTAAATCCCCATCCCCTAGAGCACTAGTTCTTCTTTAACTTGTATTTAAACACCCGTGAGGTTAGAAACCTCTTTTGCGAGGGCAACCCAGTGATACTCACATGACAATCTCTGGCTGTATTAAAGCGGTTCAGTCTGATAGCGGGTACAGTCAGGTCACAGGAGAACCTCTTCTGAGCATTAGTGAGCAGAGCAGCACTGGTGGTTCTCCTACGAGGGGGTACTGGAGGCGGCAGGGAGGTTGCTCCTCTCAGGGGGACCTCTGTCTCCTGGGTCCTGTAATAGTTCAAGAAAAAGATAAGTGTTTTATATTGTATTTTATGAAGTTTATTTGACTTGGATTATATACAGTACAAATACAATATAAATCAGAAAACTTGATGAATGTACCAGATATAGTTAACTAGCTAATTTTCATATAATAATTAGATGCTTACATTTGTCCTATTTCACACATGTACAAGTGCGAATTGGAAATGTGTTTTTTGCATATCCCACTCCCCCTGAGAATGGTGTCAGAGCCAGGGATCAGCCATTATAGAGCAATTATAGTTAAGTGGCTTGCTCAAGGGCACATCAACAGATTTTTCACCTAAGGTGCTCTGGGATTTGAACCAGCGACCTTTCGGTTACTGGCCCAACGCTCCTACATGCTGCCCTTGTCCATGGCAGGTGAACATTAAAACCATTCAACATACCTGGGTATCAGGTAGGGATTTGGGTTGAGGACCCCTTCACCCACCCCCTGGGTGTTAGGGTCATTGGAGCTCCCATTGCCTCCGCCCTGGGACCAGAGAGGGGAGCGGGGTTGGGGCTGGGGACTGGGCAGGGACAGGGCCGAGAGGGAGTTGTACAGATCCCATTCCTCCTCCTCTAGAAAGACAGGGTCCAGACCAGCGAAGTCTTCTTGGTATCGTTCCATGAGACACGCTGGGAAAACGTTGTCTTCTTGTCTCTGTGAGTCATAATCCGTAATCAAAAGGATTAATTGGGGACTAAAGTAAAGACATGCAACTCCTGTCTGTCTGTCAGACTTCACAACTCAATGACCAATCAGTGTACTCAGTTCAGTCCATGGCATGTTGAACTCTGGGATGTTCTGGTTAAAAAAAAAAAAAATAGGTGGGTAAACCCTAATACAAAACAAATACAAATCAGATGCCACAGCTCAGTGGAGAATCAGTGGACTCTGTGTTCACTCTGTGGCATGCTGAAGTCATGGTGTGGTCAAAGAGTTTGTTGTAATTACTGCCAATCTAAATATGTAGTACGACATTTGCCGAATAACTGAAGAGTCCATTACAAACACAAATATTGCAGTCAAAGTGCAGTATAACTGCAGTACAATGAAGTATAACTGCAGTAAAAGTGCAGTCTAACTGCAGTATGCTGCAAATGCTGCATCCAAAATAATAGCGTTTTTTTTTACTACAGTAATTTTGCAGTGTTACTGCAGTCAGAGTGCAGTATAACTGCAGTTACAGTGGAGTTATACTGCAATTACTGAGTCCAAAATACCACAGGCAGTTACTGCACTTTACTGCAGTTTAAAAACTGCAATACTTTTTAAACTGCAATATGTATTTTGTAAAAGGGGTAGGCTACAGAGCTAGTAGTTACATATCGTGACACACGTGTTGTACTGTGTTCCAGTTGTTTGACACAGATACACTGTACACCTAAGTATTTCCCCACAACAACAAAAAACAGAGTCATTTTCTGTTGTTGTTGTATGTATGTAGCCTACTTCTGCCGGCACAAACTGACAATATTTCTGAACCATAATTTCAGTTAGTCTAATAATTAACAGACTTTTCAGAAGGTTAACAGGAGCCCGTTTCAGACGGCTGTTTGCGAGCCATGAAGAACAGGGCAGAATAAAGTTCAAAAAACCTTTATTTTGAAGACACCGCTATCGACATGTTTCTACTGACCACAGAGAGGGACATTTGGGTCAGCCTGATCCATATTTAACAATAACACAATCATACATTTGTTCTAATTTCCAGACATGATTAAAGCAGGCACAGATCATATTTCTTACCTCCCAAAAAATATTTCAGGAAAATAATATTAATGCCTCAAGTTTTTAGTTAAAAAAACTCCTTAAAAAAAACCCCTAAAAACTGTTTAAGAAACATAATTGTGTGAAATGTATATACTTATTCATGTGAGAGTCTTACCGTCAGAACTCCGACATTGTCACGGCAAAGTACGCTACCTGTCAGGGCGAAGGTTTGCGGGTATGCGTATGCACGGTAGGCGACTGTGTGTCAATCATCAAGTCAAACTACTATCAAAGTATAGAATCGTTTCTGGATCGATTCCCCGGCTATGCGAATTTTATTCATAGCTTTCCACCGTGGCAGTGGCGTCGCCGGTAATAACAAAGTGCTCGAATGCGCGCTCGCCTCGACAAAGAGCTTGTCTTCACAGTTGCGCGCAATGGACTTGAAGTGTGATATTTACGGTCTAGTCACCTTTGATTGATGAGGAAAGCTTTACTCTCTCTTTGGGGTGCCACCACGCCCTCTAGTGGAATGACATAAACATAACAATAGTGAACAGATCTGCCTAAATTAGTGGTAGACGTAGAGAAGACTATTACAGCTGCACATTATGTAGGCTATATGAACATGTAATAATGTGTATGAATACTTTAACAGAAAATATATTTATGACTCTTTCTGTACTGTATAGCTCCCCCAGAATAGCCTACTCTATTCTATTCTATGTCCTAGTGTATATTACATATCAGTGTAGAATACAAAACGTAGGTCTTCTAATACATTGACTCTTTAAAGATGAATTAAAAGTTAAATGGAGGTATGTTGTAACTTCCCCCATTACTGTAAATACACATTTTACCAGTTCAACTCTGACCAGTTCAACTCTGTCACCTCCCTCCTTTCCTCATTGCGGAATGCCATTAGGCAGGTTGAGGTACACGGATTAGAATCGACCTGTTATCTACATCAGAAAAGGGATGTACACTTTGAAAGGATAATTGAAACATAGGTAAGTTGGCAATCATTTAACAAATATGTTTTTTTTTGTTTTTTTTTCAAAAGCCTGTGAATTGCCTCTTTTTTAGTTGTATGAAGCTTTACTACTAACTAGTTGTTCTAACACACTATGCAATACAACATTTTATATTGTGCAGTACTGTGCCAGCCAGACATTCTGGGGATCTGTACAACTGACCATATATCAAACTCTATCATTGCAGTGAGAATTAGGAACCTGACACTGAGACAAAGTATTAGGAGAGGAAGGGGACTGACAGAGTGGGGGTAAACTACAGAGACATGGATTTCAACAGCACATCTCCAGACATTTCAACCCCAGATCATGGAATGGTGTTCCCTGTGTACTACGTACTCATCCCCTTCACAGGGTTCACAGTGATTAGGGTGCATGATAGCACTGGTAAGTGTACACTTATATGTCATTTCAAAGTCTGGTACAGAGATACATGCATGTTAGTATGATAGGACTGGTACAGAGATACATGTATGTTAGTATGACAGGACTGTTCAATATATAATGTGTTCAAGGATGAGCATTAAGCGACATGACTAGTATCCACTGATTGTTCAAGTCTAATTTGCCATTTGTAAGTCCACTGTTGGTTTGCTATTTTGCCTCTGTGTCGTATCGCATCACTAATACTTTGTGTTGTTCTTCATTCTTCCAGGTCGTTTACATACGAGGGAAAATAAATTGAGTCTGATAACTGTCAGTTGTGAGTGAGTGGCTTGATCTTGTTCTTCCTGTATCACGTGTTCGGTAACATGATAACTTATGTCCTCTGTAGCTCAGTTAGTAGAACATGGCGCTTGCAACATCAGGATAGGGGTTTCGATTCCTGAGACCAAAGATATGTAAAAAAAAAAAGAAAGTTTGATATTATTAATAATACATAATGTTGTGACCAGACAGGACAGGCTTCACCACATGCTGATTCTCCAGTACAGCTATCATCCCAGTGAATATGACCAACACAGTGAGGAAGACTGGGGGCATGAAGATAGAGGGGAAGAGATGGTGAGAGACTTTACATGATTTTAGTTTGTCTTATTCATGTTGCTGTTTTTCTTTTGCATATATATAACAACAATATTCCTAAATCATATATAACTCCCCGCAACATTTTACGAGTCTGTTGATGTAAAAATGGCTTTATTTATACTGTAGATACACATTCGAATAAATTGTTTGATTTGATCTCGTCTTTTTTTAGAGCCATCGCTCATCCATATATTTATATGTAGATACTCGTATTCATTCCTTTACTCTTGTGTGTATAAGGTAGTTGTTGTGAATTTGTTAGATTACTTGTTAGATACTACTGCATGGTCGGAACTAGAAGCACAAGCATTTCGCTACACTCGCATTAACATCTGCTAACCATGTGTATGTGACAAATAAAATTTGATTTGATTTGATTTCTTGCGGGGGGTTCAGGAGCCTCTCTATATGGAGGGAAAGCTGTCCTTCAACCAGGCACGTGCACAGATAGGGCTCTAGGGGTGCTGGAGAACCTGCCCTTTTGATCTGTGACAGTTTTCTCTCTTATAATGTACATTTAAATGTAACAAATTACTCATCAAACAAGCCCATCACCTGCCCTAATGCGGATTTCTTCATGTCTTCCTGGAAGGGAATTCTCCTTGAGGATTTCTTCATGTCTACCTGGAAGGGAATTCTCCTTGAAGATTTCTTCTTGTCTTCCTGGAAGGGAATTCTCTTTGAGGATTTCTGCATGTCTGCCTGGAAGGGAATTCTCCTTGAGGATTTCTGCATGAAGGGAATTCTCCTTGAGGATTTCTTCATGTCTACCTGGAAGGGAATTCTCCTTGAGGATTTCTTCATGTCTACCTGGAAGGGAATTCTCCTTGAGGATTTCTTCATGTCTACCTGGAAGGGAATTCTCCTTGAGGATTTCTTCATGTCTACCTGGAAGGGAATTCTCCTTGAGGATTTCTTCATGTCTACCTGGAAGGGAATTCTCTTTGAGGATTTCTTCTTGTCTTCCTGGAAGGGAATTCTCCTTGAGGATTTCTTCTTGTCTACCTGGAAGGGAATTCTCCTTGAGGATTTCTTCATGTCTACTTGAAGGGACTCAGACACCATAGACTGGCCTTCCCTTCCTTTACACATACGCTTATCAAAAAGAAGACTGGCTGCATGCATCCCAATTCGCACCCTTCTCCCTAAGTGTGTACTTGAACACATATTTTTTTAAATGGCAAAGAATCAGGATGCATCCTCTATGCATGTCAAGATTTAGAATTTGGTTTACTTTCTGAACTGATTTGAACTGAAATGGAACTGACCCAAACCCTGATGCGTGTGTCATGTTGTGCGACTTTTGCCGCATGCAAAACATTTGGGAACAAATACCAGGTCAAATCATGACGCCAGTGATCTTCAGGTCGGAAAGTCGGAGCTTCAGAAAGAGGCCTGATGCTCCCGAGTTGGAATTCCGAGTTGGATGACCGTTCAAAACTATTTCACCTAGTCGGAGCTCGTTTTTTCCCCCAGTTCCCAGTTGTTTTGAATGTGGCAATTAACCTTCACTTGATGCTACCAGTTCACCCTCAATAAGAGGATGTAAGTTGTGTCTGTATAGTAGATAGTGCTGCAGTCACACATTTACCTTCAGTACTAGAGACACATGAACATGTTTCGAGACCCACTAAAAAAGAGCATGACGTTTATATTTTTTTACAATAAACAATATAGTCTACTTTCAGTTGTATTACTGGTTTGTTTTGTTAGAAGAAGTTTTAGATGTTATGATTTTAAGACGTCTGATTATGTAAATCCAACCCACAGAGATGATTATAGCTGAGTGACACAGCTGACTCCGCTTACTAATCAGCAGCCCAGTGGGTTGTGTTCATTGGGAACCAAACGGTTGAAAATGAAATAAAAACAGGGCGGGACAATCCAACCTGTCCAATAAGGAACACTAATTTCCACTCTTCTTTGTACAAAAGTTTTACAACGGTTTCTGTTATGTGTCCTAATGAACACAACCCTACTGGGCGTGCAGCTCTTCTTCAGGCCCGTCACAGTCGGCCAACGCGTCTTTTATAAATACAGGACCAGGGATAATGCCGTCACAGAGAAAACACAGGTGAACAACAGCTTCTTTACTCACATTACAAATGCTCAGCAGTGTCTGCTTTGATTTTGGAATGTCTGTTGACCTTTTGTTAAATGTTTCAAACCACCTCGATTTAAAATGGTGCCCATAGATACAAGCTGCTGCCACACTAATGGGGTTTAACCACACCTCTTTGGTATGTCAATAACAAACGTTTGAGGAGTTTTATAGAAATGTCTTTACATACTCAATATAAAGTGTGTGTAAAATGTGTTGTGTGTGTCTTCCAGGTTGACCGCTCCCCAACCCCTGGCTCCAGCAGCCTATCTCTGTGTCCTCGTACTCCAAGCCCTAACTGTGACAGCCGTGGGCAGTCATATTCCTAGTACCAGTCTGCAGTGTAACTTCTGCCCTCTACAGCACAAAGGAAGGTTCGTGTCACCCCCATTACGTCACTGGGGAGCAGTTTCCGAGACTGGACGCAGTCCGATTAAGCCCAGTCCGGGACTGAAAAGCATTCTCAATGGAGATTTTCCATTGAAAAAGCTCTTTATGTCAGGACTAGGCTTGATCTGTATATAGAAAATTGGCCCATAGTGTTCGACTTTCAAAGTTTCCTCTCATAAGGTTCCACCTCTTAAACAATTTTGGGTCGGTTAGTGCTATCCTTGGGACGTCCCTACCCTTACCTAACGGTTTTAAATTTCAACTTCAATGGCGTGACGTCAGAGTTGGGACTTCCTAAGGATTCTGTTTAGAGTTTCCCATTTTGGGTCTGTCAACTCACTCCTGGGGTGAATCTCAATTGCAATTTCTTGACTCACATCCTCTTGCTTCCTTCTCAAAAGGTCCTGCCTCTCTGACCTTCTCATCCAATGGGTTTTAAGGAATCAAGGAAATGCAAATGAGGTTCTCATGTTTTTTCCAGGTCCTGCAGTAATGATTCCACCACCGAGTGTCTCCCGCAAGAGCGCTGTGGTACTAGTAGTGGGCGTTTCGGTTCCATTCACATCTTGTCTGCACAGGGCTGCTTGACCCCTGACCTCTGTAACTCCACCAATGCCGTGACCCACCGAGGGGTCAACTATAATGTGACATACAGGTTCAGTAGCCAAACTTTACTTTATTAAATGTCGTTTCACAGGGACAGTGCACATCAACATGAGTGGCCCCGTTTTAGCCAAATTGTTAGTTGTCAGATAGAAATGCCACAAATAGAGCTGACGTGGTTCCTTATTCAACATGTCAGTCGCGTTTGTTCTACATAGCGTATTTCTATCTGAATGTTCCAAAATGCTGTCCGCTCCTGTATTATAGCTGTACTATGATTGGCCCTATAGCAGGCCTGCCCAACCCTCTTCCTGGAGATCTACTGTCCTGTAGGTTCAGTCCAACCCTCTTCCTGGAGATCTACTGTCCTGTAGGTTCAGTCCAACTCTAATCTGATTCAGCTAGTTGAGCAGCTAATGAGCAGAATCAGGTGTTTAAATTAGGGGGTTGGACTGAAAACCCCCAGGGCGGTAGATCTCCAGGAAGAGGGTTGGGCAGCCCTGGCCTACAGTGGTTTTTACATATGTCATGTAATATGTATTGCAAATTGCCATTAGTGTAAATTACTTAAGTAAAAATACTTTCAAGTACTACTCAAGTCGTTTAAAAACAAGAAAATGGTGCAGCCTGCTTTGCTTAATAGAAGGCAAATGATTTATACTTTTTGATACTTAAGTGTATTTTAACAATTACATTAACTTTTGATACTTGAATATATTTAGAACCAAATATTTTTTGACCTTTACTCAAGTAGTATTTTACTGGGTTACTTAAGTAACTTTCTACTGAGGTATCTATACTTTTACTCAAGTACTTATTTTTTTTCACCACTGCCAATTGCTGTAATACTGAGTGACTTACATACATTTTTCTAACTAACTCTCTAGGTGTTGCTGTAGCGACCAGTGTAACCAGCCTCCAGCCTCTGATACCGACATTAAGAGGCTGTTAGGAGTGACGTTGGGGCACAGAGCGGCGACTCCTACCACAATGGACCCTCTGGATAGATGCCCTGGAGATGAGGACGTGGCGGAGGATGACACCGTCACTCCGCTACATGAAGAAAACAACACGAATTCCATCTATAAAGTCCTCTCAGATCTCCAGGAGTGGCTAAAGAGTAGAGGCTAGGGGTCCATCTGGAATTCAGCACCTACTTGTCGCTGGGGGCAGGCCTGTTAGCCACAGTCACTGTCCCCACCCTCATACAAGGGATGACACTTATTCAAAGACATTTTATTTCCAGTGTAAATGTGCTTATTTATTCAATTATTTGTAATAACTTACCTAAAGTGTAATCTGTTTTTAGTGATGTTGCAATATTGACATATGGTAAAAGCTGTAGTTCACAGTGTGGTAGCTGGTGAATGGCGTGAATAAAGCGAGCATGTTGAAGTAACTGTCCAGTGTTCCCAGATTTCTATGAAATATTAGTGAAATAATTTTCCTTCCAAAACAATGGGGAATTAAAGGCCCAGTGCAGTAAAAAAAACATGATTTCTTGTGTTCTATATTTATCCACATTTAGGTTGGAATAATACTGTGAAAATTGTGATAATGCCCTTTTTTTGTGTAAGAGGTGTTTGAAAAGGCTGCCTGTTTTGGTGGGATGGAGTTTTGGCCCGCCTGGTGACATCACCAGGTGGTAAATTAGTTGATAGACCAATAAGCGTTTCAATCCCTTCTGGCAATAACAGCTAGTTTTCAATTTCCCTTCCCCTCTCAGACCACACCCAGGCCTAGCTAAATTCTTGCTTGAGAAGTTGCTCTTAGCTAAGAAGCTAATTTTGTCACTTTAATTCAAACGGTCACAAGATAATTGTTACCCAGAAATCATAATATTGAGATAAAAAGGTCTGCATTGGCTCTTTATGTTAATACGTTCTGTGTTGGAATGGTGGGCGTATACAAGTCGTTAAAAATATTCACGTGAGTAGACTGCTGATTGGCTAGCTCATCCTAGCAGGTGTTTTTGAAATGCTCTGAGGCATTTTTTAATGTGTTCAATTCATGCTTTGGCCACATATGAGTATATCAGTCATTATTTGGGTGTGCGTTAACAGAATGAGATTTTCACTGAACAGTTACTTTAAAATATATATATATTTTTTTTGTCAGTCTGTCCTGATCCGAATAACAGGTGTCGGGGGTGGGTGTGGTTACATTGTTTGAGGTTAGATGGTGCAGGTTCGACCAGCAGTAAGTGTTGGGATAGTATACAGAGCATCTGTCATCCATTGTATACCACCTGTTGTATCCAGTTAGAAATTCTTCTCAACCCCAGAGTCGTAAGAATGGGCAGGTAAGTCCTCATCCTACATACATGACATTGCATGAGCAAGCTGTTAGTATTTCTGTGGTTGAGAGCACACATACAAGGCTTTCAACCTGTCTTTTAGATAAACTGAGACTAGAAGGTTCATTATTAGGACATACCTGTAACTTCATTCAAGCATGACTGGTTTGTTTGACAAGTTGGTATTTTCCTTTTATTGGAAGTCAGCAACCTACCCATCAAGCTCATGTTCCAATTGACTAATTAGACCGGTGGGTTACCAATCAGCAGTTTCTGTTATGTTCCAATACCACTCCAATTCTAACCTGGCCCCAGATCTGTTGTGCTGTCTGGCCAACTCCTATAGATGTTTTCATGTCATGATGACGTTCAATGTTTGACTAGGTCTGCGTTCACACAGGCATCCCAATTCGGATCTATTTTTTCACTAATTGCCCCTTTTGACCAATCAAATCGGCTCTGAGAAAAGATCTGCTGTGATTGGATGTAAAGAAGAATTAGTATTAGTGGAAATCAGATCAGAATTGGGCTGCCTGTTTTGAAACATAGCCTAAGGAGCTAGCTATACAGTACAAACAGATCTGGGACCAGGCTACTCTGACGCTGACTGACATGAATGGGTAGTTCACCATCAGACGTCCTTTTCTCTCAGGCCCCAGATGTTCCCGGCTCTGTCTGCCATCCTGTGTTTGTCCCTGCTCCTCCCATCCGTCCACTGTAACAACAACCTGCTGTGTTACTACAGCCCCATCATGTACCGGAACAAGACCTTCGACCTCGTCCTGACAGAGTGTCCTCCCACGGAACTCTGCATGACGGGCAACGGTCGCTATGGAAACCACAGCGCCCTGTCCACCCGGGGGTGCATGGCGCCGACGGGCTGCGGTCAGGTACACCCTCTCCCACTGAAAGGAACTATCTACACCATGACGTATGCGTGCTGTGACTACAACTACTGTAACGCAGGACACCGTGTTGCGGTTAATTCGGTCCCCCTCGTGGTGGCAATGATGGCTATGACTATGCTGTTAATATGGCTGTAACTCACAAGCCTGCTTTAAAATCATGTAATTTTAGATAGGTGCTGTTTTTTTTTATAGAGGACGTGAAGAGTACTAGGGATTTGTTGGTCGCATGGTTTACTACTATCTACTGCTGCATACTTCGTCTAACCAAACGGAGGCGTGCACCAACCTGGAGACCAAAAGGGTTTTACCAAATACAATGGAAGATTATGCATTTGGCTCCTTTTACAGAGAGAAGTTATATTTTTATGATTGTTAAATAAATGTTTTCTGCACTAACTGTGTTGGCTCTTTTGTTACTTTTTGTTGAATAAGCAATTTCTCTTTTTGAATGTGGGGATAAAGTTATTATATAAATCTATATATATATATATAACTCACACACATGGACTATCTCTTGAGGTTTGGACAGTTTATTTCCCTTTTATAAGGCTGCTGGGTCTCCCCATAGTGGATATACTTATATGTACAGGAGATTGCTATAGTGAAGTTACAGAGAGAGGGTCCATATTACACAGTAGACTTCAAAAAACAACACTGATGGAGCCTCATCTCCGGGGAGCAGAAATCAGCAGAGAGAAAGAGCGGGATGGGGGTTACAGCACGGGGAGAGGGAGGGACGGGGGTAACAGCACGCGGAGGNGGGGGAGAGGGATGGTGGTAACAGCACAAGAAGGGAGGGAAGGTGGTAACAGCACGGGGAGAGGGAGGGCATAACAGCACGAGAAGGGGGAGAGAAGCTGGGAGGAGGGGGGAAGGAGGATGGGGTAACAGCACGAGAAGGGGGAGGGACGCTGGAGGGAGGGGTGGGAGACATTGTAGGCCGAGAGCCTCGAGAGAGGCTGAATGACTGCCTAATAACTTAACACTAGAAAATAACACAGATTTCACGCACAGTGCATCTTTAAATAGGTTACATGGAGAACCGCTTACCATAAATATCTGTATTTTCAGGGGCCAACATATATAAAAAAACAAAATCATTGTTCGGTCTTTAACTTTTTTTCTTATCTGTCTTTTCCCTCTATTTTTGCAATTTGTTCCTTCCCTTCCGTATACCTTGACGGCAGGGTTTCGTTCATCCACCCCGCCCCTCATCCATCTGTCCCTCATCCGATAAACAAGGAAAAAAAACTCATCCAACCGAAAAATTGCGCAATGTGAATTAGTAAAAAACAAACAAATTAAACGGAACACGGCCACAGTCGACTCATCACGAAAATAACCCACAGAACAGCAAGAACACAGTAATATTTTTAGCATCGCTATCACTGTAATGATCTTCCTCCTAGATACTGGCGCAGCCGGAGGACTGTTCCCCTCTCCTGGCTCAGCCAGCTAGCCCAGGGGTATATTCATTAGTCCGATTCCATTGCAAAATGTTTTGCAATGGAAACAGTTTACTCCAAAGAGTTTCTATTGAACACATTTTCCTTCCGTTTGCTCTGCTTGCTTCCGTTTGGTTCCTAGAGTAAACAGTAAATGGTTTCTGTTGTAAAACATTTTGCAATGGAATCGGACTAATGAATATACCCCAGCAACCTGGCATAGAGTTGGAAACAGGGCTCACCCCCCCGTAGCTTTGCCATTATCGCTTCTGTGACTGTGTGCCCTCTATCCAACTCTATGTCACTGGTTATCAGTGATATTTCTCTTAATAATTTCACAGTGTGGTAGTAGTAGGACTAGGTGGGTAGGATGGGGTGATAGGGGGAAATCCAGGGGTGGGTAGTATCATCATCGTATCGCAACTGGAACAGGGAATCATCATATCATAATAACCACGTACAGCAACGATTAGAAAACAACTAGAAACCCGGAAGTCCATTAAAAGTAAACAAAATGTCCGCCTTTGTTGCTCCTTCACGTCTCCTTCCTTCCAGTCACATTGGGGGTGAGGAAGGCTTCTGATTGGTTGCAGCGTAAACTGAATGGGATGGCCCATGTTTTCTGGCAGAGTGGGGATTGGAGGGTTGGAGAGGGAAGGGGTGTGGTCTAAGGCTGACTGGAATCCATTGGCTGGAGGGCAGGACTTGACTGGGTGATATGGCATCAGGAGAAAGGAATGTGGTTGGTTGGACGATCATATGTGTGATTGGCAGGTCGTAGGGAAAATCCATTGGTTAGGCATGCTGCTGTGGCAGTGCCCGCCTCTTCCGGCTGTAGTAGTGACGTAGGCCGGTCTGTCTGGCATAGTTCATCATGTAGTTTTGTTTACGGGTGCTGTAGGGAGACAAAGACAGTGAGAGAGAGAGAGAGAGGGAGGAAGAGGATGGTGACCGTTAGTAACCAAGGAAGAGGCATTTCCAGTATCTACACACGCATCCATGCACACACCGTCTTAAATGCACACACACACAGTCTCATATGCAACTCACACATTCCTAGATCCATGTTGGTATTTTCAGTTGGGTTTCACCCCTAACCTCAAACATTCAAACTAAACAAATAGTGGACTATTCATAACTTACTTTATATTGAACTGTGTATATATATATATATATATATATTGATCAACAGCTGGTATTGACATGTTCTCAATGGCAGTGTCATAAGCAAAGAGTCAACAGGACAAGACATGATGAGACACAACTAGAGGACACATGACTGGCTAGAGAGCTACAGACAGGGTCACAGACATTAGCTACAGGCATGCTCTGGGTTTCTGGGGGGGGGTTCTAACTCTGATCAGGGTTCTAAGGTTCTATAGGAAGAGTGAGCTCGTTGAGTAACATCTACATCAGAAGGGGAAAACAAACAGACCAACAAACCAACAAACAAACGCACTAAAGGTGCGGGGGGGGAACTGAACTAAATAGACAAAGAGAAGCCGTGATTGAAGATCGCTCTTCTTGCTTAGCCTGTCATTGCCTCGTCCATCCAGCAGGTGATGCCAGGAGCGCAGCATGTAGCCCCTGCAAAGCGGGGTGTGTGGGGTGGGTAGAGAAGGGGGATGGGAGGTGGACGAGGGGCTGACAAAGTGGGATGTCTGTCTTTCCGCTTCTGTTTTTTTGTCTCCTTCACAGAGCGAGTAGAGGACGGCCAGTATGGAGAGGGCTCCTGATTCACAGAATGATGTTTTCTATGGACCGGAAGCCATGGATGGGCGGGGATTAGGGGGGGGGGGCTTTGCAACATTGGAATTTAAAAAAAGCCATGCAAGGAGTTGGATGGAGGTTGGTTACTCTGATGAAGGGCTTGATGAGTTCTGGGTCTTTTGTTATGTGGATGTCTTGAGCTCTGAAGTTATGCCGTCTCTGCATTACACCCACTGCTAGTGTGAATAATGTGTGTACTGACTGAACGACGTGTGAATGACGTTAGATGTCCAGATTAGAATGAGGCGGAGGTTGTAACATGTGCCTCTGTGTGTGTCAAAGTCAGCCTCAGCATCAACTCCTTATTGGGCAGACATGTAGCAAGACCCAAAACACTCAAACGGTAGCAATAGGAACAACAGACATTCATATAGTGATGGTTTGCATCACACATATATACACACACATTGATTGATACCATTGAGATGTGTGTACTGTGTGTGTAAAATATACAGACTAATTGATGTCTACCCAAAAGGTGATTTTTAGTTGAGAAATAGTATTTCCGATATCTCATTTAGGTATTGAACCACTGGGTGTTTTGGTGATATTTATAATATCCACCACCTAGACATGGATGTTAGCAGTCATGTCATGATGTCTTTCTCCTGATGTCTGCTTCCTCAAAGTGCGGAGATATCAGTTCTGTCTGTGTCATGGATAAGCCTTTGAGAAGAGCCTGCCTCTGGGTTATGACAGTAAGTGGCCTGTGTCTCTGTGGAGGTGGTGGTGTGTGTGTGGCTGTAGTGGTGGTGGGTGTCTCTGTGGAGGTGGTGGTGCTGTGTGTGTGTGGGGTGGGGGGGGTGGGGGGTAAGGCGAGGAAGGGGATGACAGAAGAGGAGGATTATGGGTATAGGTGGGGGGTGTCACAGGAGGAGGAGGGGACTGCATTCGGGGAGAAGAGGAAGACTTACCTGACTCTACAGCCATGCCACAGGGAGCAGAATACAGAAGAGAGCAGAGGTTAGAGCGCGAGAGGGGAGGATGGGGATGCTGCTGGCTCGCAGAAAGATCTGGGGGGGCAGGAACCCCGGCCGCCTGGGAGGCGAAGGGGGCCCAGAGAGAGGGGGAAGAGCGAAAGAGAGGAGAGGGAGCAGGGAGTAAGAGAGTCAGAGAGAAATAGACAGAGAGGAAGGGATATAGAACGTGGAGAGAGGGTGGAGAGCGAGAGAGGCAGAAAAAAATGTAAAGACAATAACAGATGGAGAGAAAGAGGACCAAACACATCCAGAAAGAAAGAGAGGGAAGGAAGAGAGACGGAAGAAAGAGAGAGGGAAGAAAGAGAGAGGGAAGAAAGAGAGAGGGAAGGAAGAGAGAGGGAAGAAAGAGATATTGGAAGGAAGAGGAAGGAGGAGGAGGAGGAGGAGGAGGAGGAGATGGAGGAGATGGAAGAGTAAGAGGAGAAGGAGGAGGAAGAGGAGATGGAGAAAGAAGAGGAAGGATGAGGAGATGGAAGAGGAGATGGAAGTGGAGGAGATGAGGAGAAGGAGGAAGAGGAGGAGGAAGGAGGAGATGGAAGACATAATAGGACATGATGAGCCAGCAGGAGAGCACAAGCACAGGCGGTGGAGGAAGAGAAGCAGTATGGTCACGCATGTTAGTGTCGTGAGATCAGGGAGGAGAGGAGAGACACACGATGACAAAGAAACAATTGAAAAGGAGGAGAGGAGTGGTGGTGGAGTTGTGGAACAGAGAGACAGAAATAAAACAGAGAAGTGTGAGGATCGAATGGTTATTCTGTTCAGCAGACACTGTTGTTGAATGTTGAGAACCAACCGTAGGAGTAAGAGAGTAGGAGAGGACAGGTCAAGGCCACACCAAACCAGGGACAGCTCAGGAAAGGTGTGTGTTTTTGTGTAGTTTGCGTTTTGACTCTACACCTAGAAGACCTTGCACTAGAGATGTCATTCCACTCTGTGTGAAGTGGTACAAAACAATGGACTATCTGTTGTTTGCCAAATGACTAAACACCTGCACTTTTTTACTTAACCAGGCAAGTCAGTTAAGAACAAATTCTTATTTTCAATGACGGCCTAGGAACAGTGGGTTAACTGCCTTGTTCAGGGGCAGAGCGACAGATTTTCATCTTGTCAGCTCAGGGATTTGATTTTGTAACCTTTCGGTTACAAGTCCAACACTCTAACCACTAGGCTACCTACCACCCCACTTAAAGGAACTACATCAAGCCTTTACATACACATTACATGACTGTTAGATGACACACTTGCAATGCATGATATTCTCTAACATGTTATAATCAATGACCTTTATCATTGATATGAAGCCCTCAGCAACATGCAATAGGCATTAAAAAGCTCTATGCTTCTGCTATGTTGACGGTTATGCAGGTGTGTAGACGGTGTGTGTAGACGGTCCGTGTAGACAGTGTGTGACAAGCTTTGTGTATGCATTAGGTGGTCTCACACAATGTTCACAGTGACTTTGGTCTATTTGAAGTCACTAACCAGCACTTTGTTGAAAATCGTCTTTATTTTTCCTATCTGTTGAGCACACACTTGAGGGTGTACACTTTTTCCTTGCTGTCTGTTGAGCACACACTGTGAGGGTGTATGTGTGTGAGGGTGTATGTGTGTGAGGGTGTAAGCTTTTTCCTTGCTGTTGAGCAAGTGTGTGTGTGTGTCAGGTTGTGTGGAGAGAGGCCAGTGTTTTTGGGGCCGAGGTAGGAGCAGACTGAGGTTCTCTAGGTTCTCAGACTGAGGTTCTCTAGGTTCTCAGACTGAGGTTCTCTAGGTTCTCTAAGTTCTCAGACTGAGGTTCTCTAGGTTCTCAGACTGTTCTCTAGGTTCTCTAAGTTCTCAGACTGAGGTTCTCTAGGTTCTCAGACTGTTCTCTAGGTTCTCAGACGGAGGTTCTCTAGGTTCTCTAGGTTCTCAGACTGAGGTTCTCTAGGTTCTCTAGGTTCTCTGACTGAGGTTCTCTAGGTTATCAGACTGAGGTTCTCTAGGTTCTCTAGGTTCTCAGACTGAGGTTCTCTAGGGACCAGGGGTACCAGGTTGGTCAGAGATACTCACAGAACTACTTCCACGTGGTCCAGCGCCCACTGGTCATGTCCTGCTCCGTCGTGACGTGGCTGCCACCACCGCAGCTCCACCCCTTTAACCCTCGCCTCTCTGGGGCAGGCGACAGGAGGAGAGGAGGTCAGAGGTTAAGAGTAGGCAGTTAGCGTGTCAGTATGTGTTTTTAGACTAGTGGACATCAACCTTGCTGCTGGAAAGTAACAGGTTGTTCATGGAAACACTGGATTAACTAGTCAGGTGTGTTAGCCCTGGACTGGAACAAAGACCCGTGTGTGTGTGTGCACGTGTGTGTGTGCACGTGTGTGTGTGTGTTAGCGTTGTGTTCACTCACAGTGGGATGTTGTAGGAAACCCTCTGGGCCTTGATGAAGTCTTTGGGCTGGTGTTGGGCGATAACGTGCCAGCTGACTCCGTTATTGACCGTGTACTGCAGCAGAACTGCCCTGTCCACTGTGTCAGCCTGGTCCAGGGCTGTGTTACAACTGTCTGTCTGGGACACACTGCCTATCTGCAGCACAAACATGATCTTACTGTAGGAGAGAGGGGGAGAGAGAGAGAGCGGCGGGGAGAGGGCGAGAGAGGAAGGGTGGAGGGGGGAAGGAGGAGGGGAGGGAGAGGGGGAGAGAAGGATAAGGGGGGGTGAAGGAGAGAGAGAGAGTTCTGGTAAGAATACCTTGGTATTTTTGGATGGACCAGGTCCTACAAGTTTAGCTTCCAAGTTTTCCATTTTAGTCCTACTGTATATTGATCTCAATGGCCTCAGTAGTGGGCTAGGACAAGCTATGCTGGACTAGGCTAGGACAAGCTATGCTAGGCTAGGCTACCCTAGTATGGTCCAGTGTCCACAAGTACATGGCTCGTGTGACGTCAACAGGTTTGGTGACCGCAGGCCTGGTCTTACAGTCTTACTGTACTGTATAACAAACTTCTCTCACTATACCTTCAGTAATTGGATAGACCGTGGGCTAGGCTAGGCTAGGCTAGTACAGTCCATACCTGGCTCGTGTCAGGTCCAGAGGCTTGGTGACCGCCTGCCTTATCTTACAGCCGTTGAAGTAGAGCGAGTCTCCGTGGGCGTGGGGAGAGAGCTGGCCACACCCACTACCCACCCCGCCCCCTTGGATGAGTTGCCAGCTCTCCTCTGACACGCTGCCTGACTCAAAGTTATCCTTAATTGAGCTGGGTAGGTCACTGCTGGACAGGGAACAGTCATCACCTTGGAGATGGAGGCAGGAGAACCAATATGAATGCTAGATTTCAATCAATTGTCAATAAGAACTCTCTGTAAGAAAGACAGCAGACTGAGTGGAAACAGACTCAGAGGGTAGAAGATAAGACCATCAGGTTATGATTACAAGAGTGGTTTGTGTTAGTGTTGTAGTCTTTGTGTTAGTGTTGTAGTCTTTGTGTCAGTGT
>QNTS01003688.1:111965-122716 GCA_003317085.1 Hucho hucho | reverse complement strand
ACTTTGTAACCTGGACCATTACAGTAGTGAGTCACTGAGCCACTATGTAACCTGGACCATTACAGTAGTGAGTCACTGAGCCACTTTGTAACCTGGACCATTACAGTAGTGAGTCACTAAGCCACTTTGTAACCTGGACCATTACAGTAGTGAGTCACTGAGCCACTTTGTAACCTGGACCATTACAGTAGTGAGTTCTTGTGCAGCTTGTTGTTTGCTCTTTGCATGCACATATATCACTGTATCATCTGCATACATTTGAACTTCAGACCCAGTACAGACAGAAGGCAGATTATTAATGTACAGGCTGAACAGGAGAGGCCCCAGTATTGACCCTTGGGGCACGCCCACATCATAGCTAAGAGTGGGCGACAGAGCTCATTGCTCACTCTGACACACTGAGTTCTGCCTTCAAGGTATGATTTCATCCATCTCAAGGTATCGGGAGAAAAGTTGAACTTGGACAATTTTGTGATGAGAACCTCATGGTGAACAGTATCAAAAGCCTTCCTTAGGTCCAGAAACACAGCCCCAACAACACCCCTTTTGTCCATCTTGGACTTCACATTTTCCAGAAGAAAGCAGTTGGCTGTTTCTGTGGAGTGTTTTGCTCTGAAGCCAAACTGCATGGAGTGTAATGTGAAGGGGTTGTTGTTGAGGTGGGCAATCAGTTGTTCTGCTACACACTTATCAACAACCTTCGAAACCACTGGTAGTATACTAATGGGCCTGTCGTTACTCTCGTAAGCAGGGTCACCCGATTTAAAGATGGCCGTTATTATGGCCGGCTTCCAGACCCTTGGAAACACCCCCTGACTAATAGATGTGTTGGTGACCTTAGTAACGGGGCCAATAAGTGACTCTTTGTAGTTTTTAAGAAAGGTAGAGTCCAGCCCAAACACATCTTTGGCTTTAGAGTTCTTTAGTGAGCTAATCACCTTTTTCACCTTTGACTCGGAAACCTCCCTTATGATGAAGACAGGTTGAGCGTCATTCACTAGCACTGAGCCCAAGAAACCAGTGGAGGGGGTCTGTGTCAGTACCCTGACCGAGTCAATAAAGTAGGAATTGAAGGCTATTGCTATTTTGACTGCATCCTGTGTTAGATTGTTATTCACCATGATTTCTAGTCTTTTTGCAGTGTTACTATGGTCTTTCCCTGTTAACTTCTTTAGATTCTCCCAGATCAACTTAGAATTTCCCTTTGCTTCACCAATTATGTTAATAAAAAAGTTTGCCTTGGCCTGTCTGATTTCTTTCATCACCTTATTTCTCAACATGGTAAACCTACGCCTGTCATGCTCTAATTTGGACTTTAGGGATGTTTTTTGAGCCTAATCTCGTTCTTTCATCTGTTTCCAGATTTCTCCATTTAGCCAAGGAAGAGTGCTCTTTTGGCCAGGTTTGGATTAGATTTTCTTTAGGAAGCCATTTATTGTAGTCTGGATTGTGGATAGGAAAACCTGTCTATCAGCTTCCACATCTGTATAGGACAAGAGACCATTCCAGTTAATTCCCTTAATTGCGTTTTCAAAATAATTTAATTCACTCTTACGTATTCTCAGTTGATTAGGCTTTCTAACAGTAGATAGGTTAAACCTGCTCTTAGAAAGCTTTCTGGCTATAAGTGTCAGATAATGATCAGACAGCCCAGTAACCATATTGAATGATTTAGTCACTCTCTCTGGTTTATTCTGAACACCAGATCAATTAGAGCAACAGGTCACCCTGGTTGGCCCTTTAACTAGCTGTGTAAGGTCAAAGGTATTAGTGATCTGTTTGAGGGTTTTCCAACAAGACTTGCCTTCATAATTAACTTCCTAGGGAGCGGCTGCATAGGTGACGGTTTTGGAGAGTCTGGCGTGCCCAAAGTAAAATGCATGCCACTCAGGCACAGAAAATAGGATATGCACATAATTAGTACTATTGGATAGGAAACACTCTGAAGTTTCTAAAAGTGTTAAAATAATGTATGTGAGTATAACAGAAGTGATATAGCAGGCGAAAACCCGAGCAAAATCAATCCGGATTTGCTGTTTTTTTTGTAAACGAGCATCTTCTCCATTGTGCTTATTGCATACAACTTTATGTAGGACTGAGACTGCAGTACCTATGGCTTCCACTAGATGTCAACAGTCTATATACAAAGTCTGGGAATTCTAGGAGTGACCAGAACAGATAGGAACAGAAAATTATCAGGCGACCACTTTTGTAAACACGGTTTGACCCGCGCGAGATTGTGAACGCGCACCACTTTATTTTTCTTTCCTATCGTTCACGTTATCGTCCGGTTTAAATATTACAGCAAATATACCCAAAAGGATACCTAAGGATACATTAAAAATGATGTTTGATTTGTTTGTAGAAAGTGTATAGGTATAATTTGAACGTGTTCTCTTCACGGTTCAATGGGCGACTCAACGGTGGATTTTATGATCATAACGCGCCAACCAAACTGAGATTTATGGATATAATAAATGACTTTTTCTAACAAAAGAACCATTGAATGTCTTCGTTGGACACTTGGGAAGCCCTCAGCAGAAGTTCTTCGAAAGGTAAGGGATTTTATATTAGCGATTTTATGTGTTTTGTGAGACCCGTGTTGGGTTATGGATTTATGTTAATGCGTAAATATTAGAGGTGCTACCCTCAAACAATCAAATGTTGTGCTTTCGCCGTAAAGCCTTTATGAAATCTGACAATGCTGTGATATTGTCAAGAATCTGAGCTTTTGATGACTATTCAACACTTGTATATTGATGAATGTTTAATAATTCAACTTTTGGATTTTGAATTTGGCGCCTCACATTTCACCGGGTAGTGTCGGGCCCCACCACTCCGTAAGTAGTTAATGTTAAAATCTCCCATTAAGATGACCTCTTTCCCCAAATCACATTCCCTAAGCATGTTATTAAACTGATCAAAAAACACACTTTTGGTGGAACGTGGTCTATACATTCCAATAAGGGTAAAAGACATTTGGGGAGACAGTGTAACATTCAGGCCAATACATTCTAGTTCATTATCACATGACCACTCAATTTGTTTACATCGGATATGTTCTTTAATGTAAATCATCAGACCACCTCCTCTTCCTTCAATCCTGTCTCTCCTGAAAACATTGTAGCCAGGCACAATCAAAGCAGCATACAGAGTTTTTATGGAGCCACGTCTCTGAAAGGCAGAGGAAGTCAAGGTTGGAGTCTGTGAGAAGATGTTGAATTTGATAACTTTTTGGAATGACACTATGAATGTTCAAGTGTCCCCCTAGTAGTCCCTTGGGTTTGACTCGAGAGTGATTGACACATTGAAAAAAGTACAATTTTCTGTGTTTTCTGACGGCTGGGTTTAGGCCGTTTTGATTAGGGGCAGTTCGGTAGTGCGATTATATATCCCTCCCGCTTGCGCTGGTTGCGGGGAATTAATTAAAACAGCTTGCGTACCAGAATCAGAGTCAGGGATCGCATTTAGCGACTTGGATATGTTTGCAGAGTCAAATTCCATCCTGGAGCCGGGTGAGTCGAGAGAAACCATGGGACCATAGCACTCACACACTTCCGCAGCGGCGACGATCAGTGGACGAGGCCATCCACTGCTTTCCGCTCTGGTGAGCATCGCTGGCTCGGTGATGTTAGGCCCAGGATTGAGTTGCACATCCCCGGAGAGCAAGAGGGTAGTGAACAGGTAGTTTAACAGCTTCCGATAAATGTTGGACTTGTGTTTGATACGCCTAAGCGGTTCAGTGGAATAGGGAGCGAAGTAGACTTGGCCATTATTCAGAACATTATGGTATGCTGTGTACTGTCCGTGTACACACCAATGTATTTGGTGTTGATATTCTCCGGCAGTAGATTGATTGTGTCATCCCAGCAAGGACGCACTGAGATTTTCAGTAGAGCAGATCATAACTGACAAATCACGGCAATGTACTGGAGATAGAACACATAATTGCGCTTTAAATCTTTGCATGAGTTACTTATCTGGGTGTCGGCGTACACCTGATGTTTTAGACAAAATAACATCATTCGTAGGAGAAGCGGCACCCGCCGCACCACCCTCCCTTCCGTTCTGTTTTTTCAGTTTTAGTTTTTTGTTATGAATGAGCCATCTGATTCAATGAATGATGGAGCTGAGTTTGTCTTTTTTCCCAACATTTAGTTTAAGGTGTTCCAAAGCTTTATACTGTCATTCTTTATATAATTTATCTTTGTTTTATAATGTAGTTTATTTTTATTTAGCTTAGTCACATGATTTCTTAATTTGCAGCACATTTTCCATTCAGTTGGGCTGCCAGACTTATTTGCCATACCTTTTGCCTCATCCCTCTCTACCATAACATTTTTCAATTCCTCATCAATCCAAGGGGATTTAACCGTTTTTACAGTCATTTTCTTTAGTGGTGTATGCTTATTAGTAACTGGAATAAGCAATTTCATAAATGTGTCAAGTGCAGTGTTTGGTTGTTCTTCATTACACACAACAGACCAGCACATATTCTTTAAATCATCAACATATGAATCACTACAAAACTTATTGTATGACCTCTTATACAATATATTAAGCCCAGCCTTTGGAACTTTGGTATTCATAGATATGGCTACTATATTGTGATCACTACATCCTATGGATCTGGATACTGCTATAAATCTAATTTCTGCAGCATTAGTAAAGATGTGATCAATACATGTTGATGATTTCATTCCTGTGCTGTTTGTAACTACCCTGGTAGGTTGACTGATAACCTGAACCAGATTGCCAGCACTGGTTACTGGTTACAGTTTGAAGCTTTTTCTTGAGTGGGCAGCTTGATGAGAGCCAGTCCATATCTAAATCAGCCAGAAAATATAATTTTCAGTTGATATCACATAGATTATCAAGCATTTCACACATATTATCCAGATACTGACTGTTAGCACTTGGTGGTCTATATAAGCTTCCCACAAGAATGGGCTTTAGGTGAGGCAGATGAACCTGTTGCCATATTACTTCAACAGTATTTAACATTAGATCTTCTCTAAGCTTTACAGGAATGTGGTTCTTTATATAGACTGCAACACCGCCCCTGTTGGCATTTCTGTCTTTTCGGGTAGATGTTATAACCATGTATTGCTACCACTGTATCATCAAAGGTATTATATAAGTGAGTTTTAGAGATAGTAAGAATATGAATGGCATCTCTTCATGGACCTTTTTCAGACTGCGTATGTTAATATGGGCTATTTTTAGCACTTTTCTGGGTTGCTTGATTGTTTTTAAAGCTTATCAGAATAGACTTGATAGTGCAGGGTGAGCTGCACACAGTGGATTTCCTGCTAGGGAACACCACCTCAGTGTTAACAGTATAACTCTGGTTCATAGGCTCATGATTACTGCATACAATAGCTGTATGATTAACAAAGGTATTCAGGGTTGTTAGGGGGACATAAATTAAGTTCCTTACATTGTGTCTGCCAACGGCCCGAGGATAATGTACATTTAATGCAGCATTATGACCACTCATTGTCACAATGGGAGGGATTAACTGAGCTGGTCTTTGATAAGTCATTGTTTCAACGCAGCCTTGAAATGCGTGGACAGAGTCCAGGGGCCAAGATGATTTGGATGGACTCCGTCATTCCTGTAGAGTATCTTCTGTTTCCAGAAGACATGTAACTATAACCAGTTTTTAGTGAATGTAATTCAAGTAATTTTAGTGAATGATATCGTAATTAGGACTAGTGAAGTTATGTCACACATGCAGCTAACACAGACATGAGGAAATGTCTGCTCTACCCAAAATTACAACCAACTAATTTCCGCATTACCACAAAAATGGAAGAGGCAAATAGAAGGGTAAAAAGGAAAGGAACTTGTATGTCGGCCCTGTATTAAAGAACATAAATGGTTAAAGAAAAGTGTGGTAAATAAAAACATATACCAATTTAATTTAAGGACCAAAAAACTGATAGCTGTGCCATACAAATTGCAAAATAGTTGGGAAGAGATTTTCGATGTACCCATTCCATGGCACATGGTTTACGAATTGATACGCAAAACAATGCCGGATTCAAAACTTCGAATTTTTCAATTGAAATTGCTATATAAAATTATTGCAACCAATAGAATCTTATATATATGGGGGATACAATCTTACCAGCTCTGCAGATTTTGCTGTGAGGAGGCAGAGTCATTAGATCATGTATTTTGGTATTGTCCATATGTAACTCGTTTTTGGTCACAGGTCCAGGATTGGCTGAAGAATTGCAACATGTGCCTAGAACTAACGCTGCAGATAGCAATACTGGGTGATTTGAAAAGCCATAGTCAATCAATCAATAAAATAACAATTATTTTAGCAACATTTTTAAATGTTAATTTACAATCTGTAGAAGCTATGAGAATAGAAAGGTTCAGTACTTTTGTGAAGCCTCACAGCACAATTGAAAAATACATGGCAAATAGAAATCCAAAATGGATGGTGTTAAAAGATAGACGGGAGGGGTTGAATGGAGCTGAAGGGTGGGACTAATAACAAGATAACCAATGTAAAACATACGGGGGTCTGTAAAATGTATATAGGTTCAGAAATGTTGTGAAATAGCACAGCTACAAATTTAAATCAAACTAGACGGACATCAGAAATAGAGGAAGGACAAAAAACAAACAAAATATAACTATTGTAAAATAGATTGTGTCCGTAAAAGGTGTATCAGATGTATAAACTGAAGGTAGAAGCCTAGGTGTTATTGTTTATTAGTTTACTCCAACTGGGGGAGGGGTGGTAGGGTTTGGGGGGAATAATAAGGGTATACTCTAAAGAAAGGTATGTATGTCTATATAGGTAGGTGTATGTATATAGGTGTATGTATATAGGTAGGTGTATGTATATATGTGTATGTATATAGGTGTATGTATATAGGTAGGTGTATGTATATAGGTAGGTGTATGTATATAGGTAGGTGTATGTATATAGGTAGGTGTATGTATATAGGTAGGTGTATGTATATATGTAGGTGTATGTATATATGTGTTTATGTATGCATATGTGTATGTATATGGATATATATATTTACCAAAAAATATATATATGGGGGATTCGAAATGATGCAGACAATTTCATTGATGGAAGCAACAATCTTCCCGCAATATTAAGACTGTACGCTCTCGTTGGCTGGCCCTCGCTTCATACTCGTCGCCAAACCCACTGGCTCCAGGTCATCTACAAGTCTTTGCTAGGTAAAGCCCCGCCTTATCTCGGCTCACTGGTCACCATAGCAGCACCCACCCGTAGCATGCGCTCCAGCCGGTATATCTCACTGGTCACCCCCAAAGCCAATTCCTACTTTGGCCGCCTTTCCTTCCAGTTCTCTGCTGCCAATGACTGGAACGAACTACACAAATCACTGAAGCTGGAGACTCATATCTCCCTCACTAGCTTTAAGCACCAGCTGTCAGTGTAGCTCACAGATCTCTGCACCTGCACATAGCCCATCTGTAAACAGCCCATCCTACTACCTCATCCCCATACTGTATTTATTTATCTTGCTCCTTTGCACCCCAGTAACTTGCACATTTATCTTCTGCAGATCTACCATTCCAGTGTTTAATTGCTATATTGTAATTACCTCGCCACCATGGCCTATTTATTGCTCTACCTCCATTATCTTACCTCATATACACTCACTGTATATAGACAAAAAATATCTTTTTTTTTTTTCTGTGGAATTATTGTCTGTATTTCTGTGTATTCCATGTGTAACTCTTTGTTGTTGTATGCATCAAACTGCTGTGCTTTATCTTGGCTAGGTCGCAGTTGTAAATGAGAACTTGTTCTCAGCTAGCCTACCTGGTTAAATAAAGGCAAAATAAAATAAACAAAATTAAGCTGATCCACCCCTTAATTTTTTTTAAATAATAATACAAATATATTATAATAATATATAACCAGTTGACATGTTACTCTAACCAGTTGACGTGTAACTATAACCAGTTGACATGTTACTCTAACCAGTTGACGTGTAACTATAACCAGTTGACGTGTAACTCTAACCAGTTGACGTGTAACTATAACCAGTTGACGTGTAACTCTAACCAGTTGACGTGTAACTCTAACCAGTTGACGTGTAACTCTAACCAGTTGACGTGCAACTCTAACCAGTTGACGCGTAACTCTAACCAGTTGACGCGTAACTCTAACCAGTTGACGCGTAACTCTAACCAGTTGACGCGTAACTCTAACCAGTTGACGCGCAACTCTAACCAGTTGACGCGCAACTCTAACCAGTTGACGCGTAACTCTAACCAGTTGACGCGCAACTCTAACCAGTTGACGCGCAACTCTAACCAGTTGACGTGCAACTCTAACCAGTTGACGTGTAACTATAACCAGTTGACGCGTAACTCTAACCAGTTGACGCGTAACTCTAACCAGTTGACGTGTAACTCTAACCAGTTGACGTGTAACTCTAACTAGTTGACATGTGCCTCTATAGGTTTACCAAACCTTTGAGGGATCATCAGTTAAGAGCAGTCGGATTAAGTTATTGTAAAATGTATTTTAACAAACGAGAAGAGAATCACATCAAAAGTTATGTGAGTATTGCATTGTGAAAGACAATTACTTAATGTATTGCAATGTGAAACATGTATTTCTAGACGAAACACTGATTACGTTTGGTGAAGAAGTGACTATGATTTTGTGTGTTTTACTCAGTTAGTTACTTAGTTAGTTACTTAGTTAGTTAATTGAAAATGTGTTAAGTTTTGAAACAACTGCCTTTTTAAAGATCTGTTTTGAGTTTTGTACCAAAGAGTTACGAAAATGTACCACATACAAGCTATAAAAGAACTGTAAGGAATACAGGGCCTTTAAAGTCACAAAAAACACTCTTGTTTAAGACCAAGTTCACTGCCTCTTCTCCAATCCACGTCCAAGACTACAGGCCCTGGGGAAAATCTGTTTCTGGTAGCTGTGGCTCTCCTGTTTTATGCAGTGGTATTTTCTCCTTGGTCTAACTAGCACCATTGTCTTTCGGTCGGGTTCTTGCGTTTCCTCAGTTCTACTTTAAGAAAGTCTATTGGCTCCATTGGGACATTCGATCACACCCCTTGTCTGTCTGTCTGTCTGTCTGTCTGTCTGTCTGTCTGTCTGTCTCCCTGGGTCGTAGACATATTTTTTGTTTACCAGATAGCCTCTGTGTCGTCGGTGGGAGTAACGCTATATACTTTTGCTTATGAAGGTGACACTGTGACTTATGAGGATGACACAAGGTGACCTCATGGCGAAGCGACCGTTTGACGTGCACATGGCATTTCCTGATTCAGTATCCACCCTGCAGTTCTAAAGACCAACGTGGAAGAAGTTTACCTTCAGCCCAATTTAGACGTTACCATGTTTACCTTTTTATGAGTTAAATCTGGGGAAGGATGGCAAGGGATTGAACGGGGTGTTTCACTGTTAACCCCTTATTTTTAAAAGAGGGGGTTATTATGACAGAAGGACTCCAAGAAGGGTTGTAAAAGAGAGAAGTTCATTTATCTGGGTTACAGCATCACTCCTCATGGACCTTGAGTATGAACGCCATTGTTTCAAATCACCAATAAGTCATGTTGAATTGCTGTGTAATCTAATTGACTGATAATGGAGTTATGACATCACCTCATGACTCCGGGGCCAATGTAACCAATGCAATTATATTTGACCATATGGACCTTATTGCAGAGAGGAGCATGTCTGGTTTATTTCCTATTTACCCAAAATTGCTCTGACCTTTGTGGCATACTGTATACGTGCCGTTAAAAAGCATGCATTATGAAAAACATGATATATGTCCGGCCTTGAAAATCACACAGATTCAGATAGATCGGAGACAGCATTGGAAGGTTACACAGTGTGGGTCAATTACATTTTCTATTCCAGGTTCACACACTGTGTCTTCGGTGGATGGCGGTAACCCAAGCCTGCTCCTAATTGAATGTGATAACCTACAGGGTGGGTCATAGGTCAAGAGGTCAAGAGTTCCCCCCACTGTCACCTCTACGTCCGTAACGCTCTCAATATCTATCACTCTTACTTTCTTCGAGACGTATTCTCCAACACAATAGAAAAGGGAACGCATGTTGATCTTCACCCAGTTATGAGACATAGATAGAATGAGATTGATAACAGGTATGATATGTGTAGAAGGAAGAAAAAAAAACATTCACCTGATGTTTCTTCTGCTTTATGTTAAATTTCTCTATATTACTGCTCCAGCTATCGCTTTCTATAGCACACACACATCAACACACTCCTGCACACACCAACACACTCCTACACACACACACACACACACACACGCTCCTACAGACACCAACACACTCCTACACACACACACACACACACACACACACACACACACACACACACAAACACCCACACACCCCTACAGACACCAACACACTCCTACACTCACACTCATACACACACACACACACTCCTACACACACCAACACAAAATGAGACCGCTGCAGCATGTAAAATAGGGCAAACGGAGCTGCACCTGACCTAACCCCTAGATTGACCTGTACCTGACCTAACCCCTAGATTGACCTGTACCTGACCTAACCCCTAGATTGACCTGTACCTGACCTAACCCCTAGATTGACCTGTACCTGACCTAACCCCTAGATTGACCTGTACCTGACCTAACCCCTAGATTGACCTGTACCTGACCTAACCCCTAGATTGACCTGTACCTGACCTAACCCCTAGATTGACCTGTACCTCACCT
>QNTS01003688.1:76714-90420 GCA_003317085.1 Hucho hucho | reverse complement strand
GGGTAAAGCCAGGCTAAAACTAGCATCCAGACTCCAGTGACAGGACTCAGACAATGTGCCCGCAAGCTGGTTGTTGTTGTTTGCTCTCCTGCATGGCGTCCGCTGGCACAGAGATGGCACTCAGTTCAGATGCAGATGTAAATAAAAATAACATCATATGAAATCATGTTAGCAAAGATTGCTTGAGAAAAATAATACAGACTCCAAGATGACATGGGGAAGATTATTGTGTTTCCGTGTTAAGAGAACATAGATGGCCATGAAATAGCAGATCCTTTATCGGGAAAATAATCTCCCTATGTATTTGTTTTTTTTATTAGTGTGTTTTTATTTTTATACGTTCGTTGTTGTAGTTAAAGGTGCAAAAAAATGAAATCAATTGTCTATACAAAAAAACAAACATATGCAGACTTGTCATTGATCTCGTTGATGGACGATGAATGGTTTGTTGTGGAGGGGGAGGTGGAGTGTTACACACATAAAAAGATGGATGGATGGAGGATGTTTACCGAAATAGAGATGGCAGGCAAGACAAGATGGCATCACTAAAAAACAGACCCAAGGGGATTTTATTTCCGACTTGTCCTGATAAAATCCCGTAAGCTATCACTGGCCTCTATTTGAAGCAGATTTCAGAAAGCAGTCAATCGTTACGTCTTGATCACTGTATATATCAAAGACTGAGACACACTCATGAACAAGAAAACAAAAACAAAGTTCTGAAGTGCTTATGGTGGCAATAGTGACAGTTTCATTTATGTCTCAGAATTGACTAACACCCGGTCACAATACAATGTGAGATTAGTTCCTTTGTTTCCGATGTTTGTTCCCTTTTGTCAGTTAGTTCCTTTCTCACCTCCCGATCTCATCAGCTCAGCTTCACACTCTGAAATAACACATACTGTATATACTCACTCATCACTTATTCATCTGAAGGGTTAGGGTTAGGGTTAGGGTTTAGGTTTAGGGTTAGGGTTAGGGTTAGGGTTTAGGGTTAGGGTAAGGGTTTAGGGTTTGGGGTTAGGGTTTAGGGTTTAGGGTTAGGGTTAGGGTTTAGGGAAAACATTAGAATTCTCTGGCAGGTGGTAGTATCTGTAACTTTCCAAAGTCAAATCATTCTTAAGGATGAACGAAAAAGGAGAAAGAAATCATTAAAGTTAGCAAAGCCACACGTCACTAATACGGCAAGATTTAACCTAACAGCATGAATGACATTGCCTTGAAATACAATACGGTGACATAGTTGGTAGTGTCACTAACAGAACTCTCTGCTTGCCTGTATCATGGTTCAACGCTCAAGGAAAGATTTGAGAACATTTTAAGTTAGCATAATGTTGTCCCTGTGTTGTTGACCTTATTATGTTCTGGTGACTGACAGCTATTTGGCAGTTTTGACACTTTGAGTGACTCAACTGCTGTTGCTTTGGGCCTGAATAGAGGCTTTGTTAAGGAAGTACCACAGAGGCCACCTGACGAGCATGGGGTTCGGATAAAGCTGGGAAACAGAGAAAAAAAGATTTCAAAAGCAAAAGTATAAATAAAGATCCAGTAACACTGTAGGAGTCCTTATGAATGCATTCATAAAGCCTTTATAAAGGCTACAAAATGCGTTATAAGATCAACTATAGACAGTTATGAACATTATGTCATGGTTATGAACAACAGCATTACATACTATGCTATGATGAAACTACACTATTCCATAATATACTATTCCATAATATACTATACTATTCTTTTATATACTACACTATACTATTCCATAATATACTATACTATAATATGCTACACTATTCCATATATACTATACTATTCTGTATAATACTATTCCATACTATACTATTCTTTAATATACTACACCATACTATTCCATAATATACTATACTATAATATGCTACACTATTCCATATATACTATACTATTCTATATAATACTATTCCATACTATACTATTCTTTAATATACTACACCATACTATTCCATAATATACTATACTATAATATGCTACACTATTCCATATATACTATACTATTCTATATAATACTATTCCATACTATACTATTCTTTAATATACTACACCATACTATTCCATATATACTATACTATTCTATAATATACTATTCTATAAGATACTATACTTTACTATTTAATAAACATACTATAATATTCCACAATATACTATACTATTCTATAATATACTATTCTATAATATACTATACTATTCAATAATATTTTATACTATTCTATGCTATACTATTCTATAATGTACTATACTATTCTATATTATACTTTTCTACAATATAATACACTTTATTATTCAATAACATACTATAATATTCAATAATATGCTATACAATACTATTATATAATATAAGATTGTATTCTATAATATAATATACTATACTATTACATATTATACTGTTCTGTAATAGTATAGTATATTATAGTATATACTATAATATACTATTCTATAATATACCATATTATTATATAATACACTATACTATTATATGATATACTGTTGTGTAATATACTATAACATACGATTCTATAATATACTATATTATTCTATAATATAACATAAATTCTGTAATGTACTATAATATTCCATAATATACTATAATATAATATGCTATCCCATTCTATAACTATACTATACTGTATATGTTACACTATACTATACTATGCTATACTATGTAATACAATACTATACTATGTTATACTATACTGTATTATACTATACACTTATCTAATCTACTCGACTATACTGTACTATACTATCTTATCCTATACAATGCTATGGTATACTCTACTATACTGTACTTTGTTGTACTATACTATGTTAAACTATACTATACGTAAGTAATAAGGCACAAGGGCGTGTGGTATACTGCCAATATACTGTACCACAGCTAAGGGCACAGTTTATATTATGCTGTACTATACTATATTAAACTATACTGTGTTATGCTCTATTAATATATACTATACTATATTATATCAAACTATGTTAACTATACAATACTATACTATACACACTCAACTATTGTATACTATATTATCTTACAATATACTATGGTATACTATGTTATAAAATACACTACTCTACTCGGCTATACTGTACAATACTATGTTATACTGTTATTGTCACGACTTCCGCCGAAGTCGGTCCCACTCCTTGTTCGGGCGGCGTTCGGCGGTCGACGTCACCGGTTTTCTAGCCATCGTCGATCCACCTTTCATTTTCCATTGGTTTTGTCTATGTTTTACACACCTGGTTTCAATCCCACAATTACTTGTTCATTATTTAACCCTCTGTTCCCTCATGTTTGTTTGTGAGTGTTTGTTTACTGTATTGCGGTCCGTTACTGTGGGCTTGGCTTTATTTTGTCGTGTATTGTGATTATTATTTGAGTAAATCGATATTATTACTCATATCTGTTGTCCTGCGCCTGACTCCTCTACACCAGCATCACACAGACGCATTACAGTTATATGGTATTCCATACCATATTATACTATATTATACTGTACTATGTTATAGTATACTATGCTATACTATACTATGTTATTTTTTTTACTATGCTTTTTCTACTGTATTATTGACTGTATGTTTGTTTATTCCATGTGTAACTCTGTGTTGTTGTATGTGTCGAACTGCTTTGCTTTATCTTAGCCAGGTCGCAGTTGTAAATGAGAACTTGTTCTCAACTTGCCTACCTGGTTAAATAAAGGTGGAATAAATGAAATAAATTATCCTATACTATACTGTGTTATACTATCCTATGCTATTACATACTATACTATGTTATACTATGCAATGTTATTCAATGCTATACTATTCTGCACTATGTTATACTATAGTATGGTATCCTATACTATGTTATTCCAAACTATACTATACACTAATTGACTCTACTATTCTGTGCTACACTATAATATGTTATACTATACTATGCTACTCCATTCTATAAAATACTATATTTTGCTATACTATGTTATACTATACTATACAATATTATACAATACTATACTATGTTATACTATACTATGCTAATACTATACACAAATCTTCTTAACTTTCCTGTACTAAACTATACTATACTGTAATGACCTGGCTAGATCATGAATTAACAATTGTCCAGACAGAGGTGTCCACGCCAAATAAATCAAGGATACCCGTATAAAACAACCGTGACCATCTCTTGTTAAGACCAGACGTAAGAGAGAGAACAATGGCTAAGCATGGTCTTGAACTTGTGATGCTTGGGGAATGTCCTTGCCAGAGAGGGGAATTGTGGGGGTCTCTGTGGTTTGGGGAGAAGAGGCCCCTCTGTATGGGGCTAACCTGTCCCAGTGCAGCGCCACCTTTCTCCCCTACTCTCTCCAGGATGCTGCAGGGTCCCACCCAGTGGCTGTCCAACTTGGGGCATCTGCCTTTTTTCTCAGGGGGCTGTAGACCCAGACCAGCTCCCCAGCCACAAAGTGCCTTCCCCGGGTGTGCACGTCATAGGTCCTCTTCTGCCTCTCACCTGCATTCACCAGCTGCTCTCTGGCAAAGGTGTGGGCTGTCTCCAGGCGGTCCTGGAATCTCCTGGCATACTTCGGCCCCCGGGGGGAACAAGAGGGCTATCCAGGGGGCCGACCAAACGCCATCTCTGCAGGGGTGCGGATCTCTCTAACTAAGCATGAGGAGGGCAGGCATGCAGGAGGTGGAGTCTTGGACAGCGGAGCGGCATGCCACGGGGACCATAGGCAGGTGCTTGTCCCAGTCACACTGGTGTTTGGCAGAGAGATGATGGCCAGCTGCTGTCCAAGCGTTTTGTTGAAACGCTCCACAAGGCCATCACTTTGAGGATGGAAAGGAGTAATGCGGGTCTTGTGCATACCCAGCCTCTCACACATGGTGGCGAACACACGGGACTCAAAGTTTCTGCCTTGGTCGCTGTGGATGGACTCAGCAGCTCCAAACCTGCTGAACATCCCCGCTGTCATGGTGTTGACGATATTCTCTGGCTCCTGGTCAGGCAGAGCATTTGGCCTCGGCCATTTTGTTTAATAGGCCCATCGGTTTCCACTGTCTGTGGTCGGGAACGACCCAACTACATCCACTCCCACCCTCTCCATAGGAGCCCCAACTGGGAACTCTTGGAGCTGAGCATGAGAACGGCCTGGAGGGCCCTTCTGTGCTGACACCTCCTCCCACGGTGACCTCAGCTGCGCCTCTACCCACTAAGCAACAGCTGTAGGTCTGTGTCCCGTCCCTGCTGCTGCCCCCATTCAGCCACGTCGACAGTCTGCAGCTCACAGCAGACAGGCCTGCGCGCCCGACACACTGTGGCACAGACCCCCTCCTCTGCACACAGCTCTCTCTCACAGGCCTCTCTCCGCTCACCGTGGCGGCAGCCGTCTGCAGTACAGGGCCGACGGGACATGGCGTCGGCGTTGGAGTGGCGTGCCCCTGCCCTGTGCACCACTGTGAAGTCGTACGGCTGAATTTCCTCCAACAAGTATGCCACCTGCCCCTCTGGTTCTCTGAAAGACACGAGCCACTGGAGAGCAGAGTGGTCAGTCCTTACAGTAAAGGGCAGGCCACCCAGGTAGTACTTGAAGTGTTTGATGGAAGCCACAACAGCAAGGAGCTCACGCCGCTCATGTTTGTCAAATGTTTTGCTGAAGTACGCCACCACTCTCTCCCCCTCTGGCCCCACCTGGGCCAGCACCCCACCCATGCCCACATTGCTCGTGTCTGTGTCCAGGATAAAGGACAAGGTGAGGTCAGTGGGGGCGAGCACAGGGGCATCGATCAGTGCACGTTTGAGGGTATTGAAGGCCTCCTCACACTCCACTGTCCAAGTGAAGGCCTTATCTTTTGGCAGGAGGCGGTTCAGGGGAGCAGCGATGCCTGAGAAGCCCCGTACAAACGAGGCCAGGACCAGGAAGCTCTTCAGCTGATGCTGGTAGGTGGGGGTGGGCAAGTCTCAGACAGCCCCCACTTTGTCCTCCATGGTGTTGATACCCTCCTTCCCCACTTGGTGGTCCAAGAAGGACACCTCTTTCCTCATGAAGTGGCACTTCTCGGGGTGGAGTTTCAGGCCTGCGGCAGCCACCCTCTCCGGCACACGCCATAGTACTCCCAGGGCTGACTGGAAGGAGCTGCCATGGGCCAGGATGTCGTAGAGGTAAAGCAGACACTCCTGTCGGGGAATGCCATTCTGCACCCTGTCCATCAAACTCTCAAAATTAGCTTGAACACTTGCACAGGCCGAAGCACAGGACCTTGAACTGCCAGTACCCTCTGTTAGGCTCTGGCCTCTGGGGAGAGGGGCACCTGCCAGTAGTCATTGTGGAGGTCTAGTAAGGAGAACCAGGTGGACCCCCTAACCAGGTCCAGCGACTCATCGATGCATGGTATGGGGTATGATTCCTTCCTGGTTACCTCATTCAGCTGTTTGTAGTCCGCACAGAACCTCAGCTTGCCCGCTTTCTTAGGAACCGTGACGACTGGCGCCGCCCAGGGGCTGTCTGAGGGCTCGATGAAGTCTGCCCGGTGCATCTCCAACACAGCCTTGTCTGCCGCCTCCTGGCGTGCCAGCAGGATACGGCGGGGGCGCATCTTGAAGGGCCGAGCATCACCTGTGTCGATCTCATGCTGCACCAGATGAGTCTGACCACCCTCTTCCTCACTTCCTCACACACAAACCGTCTCTGAATTCAAACAGCAACTACCACAACTGTTCCTGCCGCTCGGTGTCAAGACCAACGCTGTTCCTCTCCTATATCTCCCTCACCTCTCCCCACTGGGGTTGCTGGGCTGGGCTGGGCTGGGCTGGGGGGGGGGCTCACGTAGGGATGTGTCATGGAAGTAGCTGGGGGAATGTAACACACAGCCGTAGGTGATAGAGGGGCTGGGGAAAAGTCGCATACAGATGGGGGGGGCAGCCATGAGTCTCTGCTGCTTTAACTGTTGGAGTAAGGGGGTTGTTGAGTTGTGTGAATGTGACATTAGTGGGGGCCCTCCCTGGATGCTCAGTGTGCCCTCATTTAGGTCTAACTGGCAGCCTGTGCTCCTAAGAAAGTCCAACCCCAGGATACAAGGGTCCTGCACAGCCGCCACCGACACAGGATGATGCACAGTCCTGCCCCCTACTGTCAGAGTCATTATTCTCTTTCCTTTCATGGGTGCCAGCTCACTTGTGACTGTGTGAGCTCAAACTGAGTCCAACCTGGCACAATATCCGGCCTCACCAGGGTTACTGTGGACCCTGTGTCCACCAGGGCAGAGCACGGCACCCCCTCCACAGTGACAGGGACATCACCAGGGTTACTGTGGACCCTGTGTCCACCAGGGCAGAGCACGGCACCCCCTCCACAGTGACAGGGACATCACCAGGGTTACTGTGGACCCAGTGTCCACCAGGGTAGAGCACGGCACCCCCTCCACAGTGACAGGGACATCACCAGGGTTACTGTGGACCCAGTGTCCACCAGGGCAGAGTACGGCACCCCCTCCACAGTGACATCATAAAAGTCCCCAACATATGGGGCAATCCCGGTGCAGATGGCCTTGCTGGCCACACCCCCAGCTGTAGAGACACAGCACTAATTAGTTCAGTCATTTCAGCCACCCATGCAGGCTTTTCCGGCTTTGGGCTGCTCTGCACCACAGCCCGTACAGTGGGTGTGTCTCCCTGCACCCACACCGAAGCCCCAGCCGAAGCCCCAGCCCACACGAGCTCCCTCTCCAAAGCCATCTACAAGGCTATCTGCAATGGCACAGGATGAGCCAGCTGGGTCTGTATGCGCAGCTCCGTAGGAGGGAGCGTCTGTATGAACTGGTCCCATGCTAGCTCGCTCTGCACGGAGGTGGGGCATGTGAGCATACGCCCGCTGAGAGAGGCTCTCAATGTCATTAGCTAGCAGCTGTAGTGGCTCTCCAGGCTGCCTGCGTCTATTACTCAGTTTGGAGCGCAGCAGCCCGGGCTGTACACACTGTCCAAAGCGCCTCCTCAGTGCTCCAACTAAAGCCCCATAATCCCATCTGTCCTCGGGGCTAATCAATATAAAAAAGGACAGAGCATCACCATCCATGAGGTACAAAGCCAGCTGCAGAGGCCTATCTTCCATCGACCACCCCCCAGAATGAGCTAACAGTTCAAACTGAGCATGAAATGCTTCCCAATCTGCCTTACCAGGAGTACTTACCAGGGTCTTTATTAACAGATACGGACGCAATTGGGAACTGGGCGCCGCCATGTTTATTTACATCCTGAACCCCAGCCGTCTCGTCAAGCAGCGCCCACCAGAATCTGCACGAAGCACAGTCGAAGAAGCACTCGTGCCCGCTTCAGCCACCATCATTCTAGCAGTCACCATCAACCGGCCTCTGTGCTCCGTTGCCCTGGCGATCTCCTCCTCCAGCTCCTCCGACGTCCATGCACACGCACCTCCTCCTTAGTCATAATTGTCCCCTACCTCCACCTTCACTTTTGGATTCCCTTGAAGCATTTTCAACCCCTGTTCTCCACGTAACGTTAGCTAGCCACGGTAGACAGCTAGCTAGCTGGCTAACTTTTATCCACATATTTATTTCTGACACCAATGTAACGACCTGGCTAGATCATAAATGAACAATTGTAATTTGTGTGAGTTTACGAATTCCCGTTTATTAACCAAACTAAGCTATGTGCTATCTTGTAGTGACTTCACAGTTATGTATTGTATTGTAGTGACTTCACAGCTATGTGCTATCTTGTAGTGACTTTTTGGGGGCTGTAAAAAGGGGAGAAAAATGTACCAACCAGACTAAAATGAACAATGCAGAGAGTGAAAGAGAGAAAGATAAGGGGATGGTGAGTACCTTTTTTGATAGTTTTTACATCCAGGCTTAGCAGCAGACAGATTTAAAGGTCCAATGCAGCCATTTGTATATTACTATCAAACCTACTCAGAGTAACAATTATTTACCTTACTGTGATGGTTTTCAATGTAAATGGTCAAAAATAAAGAAGAATTGCTTCTTTGCAAAGTGCGAGATTGCGACATCAAGCATGAATTCTGCTAGGACTGTCTGGGAATGTTCTGAGTGGGGAGGGGAAAGTGATCACATTTCTGACTGCTCTGGGCCTTTAAAGGATGCATAAACAGAAGAGAACATCCTGCATTGATAAATAACATCCTGTATTGATAAATAACATCCTGTATTGATAAATAACATCCTGTATTGATAAATAACATCCTGTATTGATAAATAACATCCTGCATTGATAAATAACATCCTGTATTGATAAATAACATCCTGTATTGATAAATAACATCCTGTATTGATAAATAACATCCTGCATTGATAAATAACATCCTGTATTGATAAATAGCATCCTGTATTGATAAATAACATCCTGTATTGATAAATAACATCCTGTATTGATAAATAGCATCCTGTATTGATAAATAACATCCTGTATTGATAAATAACATCCTGTATTGATAAATAGCATCCTGTATTGATAAATAACATGCTGTATTGATAAATAACATCCTGTATTGATAAATAGCATGCTGTACTGAGATTGATAAATAACATTGTGTATTAATATGGCAACACCTCAAACGAGACCCTCTTTTGAATTTAAAGACAATAAACAATTAAGCCTGGTGGCCAGGTTGGTATTGCCGGGTTGCCAGATTGTTATAGCCTGGTGGCCAGATTGTTATAGCCTGGTGGCCAGGTTGATATAGCCTGGTGGCCAGGTTGGTATTGCCGGGTTGCCAGGTTGGTATTGCCTGGTTGCCAGGTTGGTATAGCCTTGTGGCTATGTTGGTATTTCCTGGTTGCCAGGTTGGTATATAGCCTAGTTGCCAGGTTAGCCTGGTTGCCAGGTTGGTTATCTTATGTTTACGTGGGTAATAAATAATAAAATATATACCACTTAGCAGACACTTCTATCTAAAGCTGCTTAGTGTGTGTGATCCCTGCAGGAGTTGAACCCAAAATTATATAACAATATCTATTATTATTATTGTGACTGTGTGTCTACTGCCATACAGGTGAATACAGGGCATTGGCCCTCAGTTCTCTGAGACTTGACTCCTGAGTTATAGCTCAACTCCAGCTTTGTTGAAATCTGTCTTTCTACTCCCAGTTTGTCTTTCATTCTACTCCCATTTTACATGAACATTTTCCCCTTCCATCGCCTGGTCCAGCACCAACCCAAACATGCATGGAGACTGCGTTGATGCGAAGGAATCTTGACGGGTCTCTCCTAGGTGTGAAAAACAAAACAACCTGAGGCATAATCGCTCACAAACTCTATAATTAAGGTGCCTAAATGGGTATGAGGTGACGCCTGCCTGGTAAATACTCAGGTGATGTCGGGTCAAATTCATCTAGTGTGGTTAGAGGTCTTTTCATTTAGAGTCATCGGCATATAGCGGAGTGGGAAGTGACATTACTCATTATAATATTTTAGTGGTCCTTTACACACTCCATTTGTATGATTTCATGTATTATGACACCCCAGTGGTGACGACAAAGACTTTTACAATTGACATACATTTAAAAACACTAACATGTAGTGTGTGTGTGTGTGTGTATGTGCATCTATCAGTTACACATACATGTCAGTACAAACACACAACAAGTAGGTCACATGGGGGAGAAGCGTGAGGTGTTGCTTTGTTTGTTTTTTTTAAACCAGGTTTGCTGTTCACTTGATCTATATAAGATGGAAGGGAGTTCCATGAACTCATGGCTCTGTGTAATACTGTACGTTTCCTTGAATTTGTTCTGGACCTGGGGGACTGTGAAAAGACCCCTGGTGGCATGTCTGGTGGGGTAAGTGTGTATGATGTCACACCAGCACTTGCAGCAAATACTGAGAGATAACGCAACATGCCTGTTAGCAAACGTACACGTTTATGTACATTGGAAACACGTATGCCCACGTTCGCGTGTGCAAATCATCGTCATGGGAAAGTTATTTCCACATTTATAATCCTGGCTTCAGATTGCGATCAACAATGCAAATGTGAGCTCATTGAAAATCAGTGCGTGTCTTACGGCAGATCACATAGGATTTAAAGTTGGCAAAGCCTGTGCCCACCTGGAATTGGGTCACGCCCATGAACTGTAGCATGGGTCACGCCCATGAACTGTACTGACAGCACACCTGAGCAACCATCATTTAATCAGCTGAAAGATATCTCTTTCTCTCTCTCTCTCTCGCTCTCTCTCTCTCTGTCTCGCTCTCTCTCTCTCTCTCTCTGTCTCGCTCTCTCTCTCTCTGTCTCGCTCTCTCTGTCTCTCTCTCTCTCTCTCTCTCTCTCTCTCTCTCTGTCTCTCTCTCTCTCTCTCTCTCTCTGATGTTTTATTACTCCAAATAACCTTTCTTCCCCTTAACTCGTGCAATGCCATTCTCTCTCAGTTTGTCCACTTCTTACACACTTTTCTTTTTGAGGAGAACTTATGGGACACACCCAGTGGCTGAATGAGAACAAACGAGGAGAAGGAGCAGCTAAGTTATGTTGGGACACACCCAGTGGCTGAATGAGAACAGAAGAGGAGAAGGAGCCGTTTAGTTATGCTGGGATAGATTCACAGTGCCTCACGCTATTCCTCTCTCCACCCAAGTGCTCCTCTGGCTGAGAAACAAATGAAATCCCAACTGCTTGTGACAGCAGCTATTTCCTGCATGGCCCCTGGGGGCCAGTTGGGCTGGGTTATGAGGAGTTGTGTCTGGCATGTGAACCCAGCCATATGCCCTAGGTCAAGTGCTTTGAGCTGGGCTACCAACAGGAGCCAGATGGGTCCAATACTGCAATCAGAAAATCTAGGGGGAAAACCTTTGTGATCATCAGTTTACAGCAGGTTGGCTCTGACAAATCTTAAAGGTCCATCTAGCAATGTGACATCATCGTAATAGGGCAACTTCCTGCTTACAGACATGAACAACAACAGAATTCAAATCAGCCAAGACCTCCACTATTGGCTCTTCCCTTCCCTTGAGACAATTCCACATTGAGAAGAGTTAGTCTTGAGACAGGTCCACATTGAGAAGAGTTGTAGTCTTGAGACATGTCCACATTGAGAAGAGTTGTAGTCTTGAGACAGGTCCACATTGAGAAGAGTTGTAGTCTTGAGACAGGTCCACATTGAGAAGAGTTGTAGTCTTGAGACATGTCCACATTGAGAAGAGTTAGTCTTGAGACATGTCCACATTGAGAAGAGTTGTAGTCTTGAGACAGGTCCACATTGAGAAGAGTTGTAGTCTTGAGACATGTCCACATTGAGAAGAGTTGTAGTCTTGAGACATGTCCACATTGAGAAGAGTTGTAGTCTTGAGACATGTCCACATTGAGAAGAGTTGTTGTCTTGAGACAGGTCCACATTGAGAAGAGTTGTAGGCTTGAGACATGTCCACATTGAGAAAAACCTAAAGTAGTACTGTTGGTCGATTTGAACTTTATTGTTGCTGATCTTTGTAAGCAGGAAGTCTCCGTCTGTGGATGTCACACGTGCAACTAGACACAGTTGCTACCGAGGGTGAGACTGTGGAACGTCAAGAACACAAGGTGCGTCGTGAGTTCCAGCCGACAAGCCTTTGCTCTTTAAATTAAAGGAGGTGCCCCTTTCTGTGTTTTCCTTTGGCTATGAGAGAAAAGGTCATCCATTGACTGTCCCATTTTATCAGGCACTAACTATATGCAGTTAATTTACATCTGCTGTGCTACTCATAATTCTTTAGCAGCTTAGCATCGGCACAATAACTTACTTTGTGCACAGCGAAGCTTACTCTCTCTCTCTCTCTCTCTCTCTCTCTGTCTCTCTCTGTCTCTCTCTCTCTCTGTCTCTCTGTCTCTCTGTCTCTCTCTCTCTCTCTCTCTCTCTCTCTCTCTCTCTCTCTCTCTCTCTCTCTCTCTCTCTCTCTCTCTCTCTCTCTCCGTCTCTCTCAATTCAATTCAATTCAATTGACTTTATTGACATGGCAAGTTCATTATTACTTACATTGTCAAAGTATACATATATATATATATTTTTTATATATATATATATATAGAATATATATAAATAAATGTTGGGACCAACAGCAATATTAATAGTAGAAGTAGTGAACATGGGATTACCATTAACAACAACTACAACAACAGTATTAATGAGAACAACAATACATTAAAGCAGTAGTAGTAGTAGACCAGTGTCAACATGACTGAGAAGACACATGACAAAACAAAACAAGATGGGAAATATTATCGACATTACATTCACTGGCTGTCCCTCAGGTTGTGGCAGGAGGACACATATTTGGCTGCCAAAACTGCACATTTTGGCTTTTCACCCAATAAATATTAGATTTTTTCTTCATCTATTATAGTTTCAAATTCTTTGTATTGAATTATAATTTTGGGAAAGTATTATTCTCTTAGGTTTGAGTATTTGTCACAGTGTAATAGGAAATGCAGCTCTGTCTCTACCTCTCCCCTGGAGCAGAGTGAGCACAGCCTGTCCTCTCTGGGCAGCCAGGTTTGTCTGTGACGACCGGTCTCTATAGCCAGACTGTGCTCACTGAGTCTGTACCTAGTCAGTGTTTTCCTCAGTTTTCTATCAGTCACAGTGTTCAGATAGTCTCTCTCTCTCTCGCTCTCTTTCTCTTGCTCTCTTGCTCTCTCTCTCTCTCTCCCCGTCTCTCTCTCACTCTCTCTCCCCGTCTC
>QNTS01003688.1:46988-69516 GCA_003317085.1 Hucho hucho | reverse complement strand
GTGTGTGTGTGTGTGTGTGTGTGTGTGTGTGTGTGTGAGTGTGAGTGTGTGAGAGAGAGAGAGAGAGAGAGAGAGAGAGAGAGAGAGAGAGAGAGAGAGAGAGAGAGAGAGAGAGAGAGATTGTTTGCATGTGTAGTGTAAGTATGTGCCTGTCTGTATATGTGTGCTTGTGCAGGTGGGTGGATGACTGTAAACCTGTCAAGAGCCCTCGGGGAGGAGCTGCCAACCTGAGAGACACACTGACCCTGACCACCTGTCCCTGACGCGCAGCTCACCCCCCTCTGTCTCTCTCTCTCTCTCTCTCTCTTTTCTCTCTCTCTCTCTCTCTCTCTCTCTCTCTGTCTCTCTTTTTCTCTCTCTGTCTCTCTTCCTCCATCCTCTTTTTATGTCCCCTCTTTTCCTCCTGGTGATTGGTCATGTCTGAAGCCCAGGTATTTACCCTATCGAGGTATAGGAGAGAGATGACTGGGTGACAGGGCCTCTGTGCTGGCTTAGTCAGGTCTGACTGAGTGGCCCCGGTGTTGAGAGACAAGCAGACAACAACTGTGTCACCTGTCTGGTTCACCATACGGTGAGAAAACCACCGTATGTTGACGGGCTGGGACATTATTTTGTCACTATACAAAAATATATATACTATGATCGCGGTGCGGTATTACAACAGTAAATGAGTGAAGATGATCTGGGCACCGATAAACATCTCGTCTGATGTAGCGTGCCGGGGCAGGTTTCGGAGGAAGAAACAGACGTTTGTTTTTGCAATGGGAGAGTAGTTTTTTTTTAGTTTTTGTTTTTTTTCTTCTACTGAGAGAAGTCTGTCTGTCATCCGCACATCACAGTGGTTTCCGTAGATTTCTCCCAGTTTCCCGAGCTTTAAGGACCTTGTTGACATTTAATGAGGTAAATCCTTTCCGGATGAAAGGGAATACCTTGCCTGGTTGCATGAACAACACAGAGAGTTGGATGGTGATACGTCAGAACTCCCAGACTTGGCGGTACTATGGGAGCCGTCTCACACAAACCACAGTGTTTACGTTTCCCTCTGACCTGTAAAAACAAACATTTAGCTAACTGGCAGCTGAGGAATTTGTCAGTGCATTGCCACACAACATTTTTGAGAATCTTTAAAAGAGGACATCAATCAATAAAAAAGAAGACAAGGCTTGTCTTTTGGATAAATATGAGTACACATTTTCAAATAGTACCAGACAGGAAGTATGTTTTGCATATAGGAAACACTAGAGAAAAGGAAGTTAACTTAAAGGTGTGCTACTTTATGCGTGTTGTCTGAAATCTTTAGCGTGCTACATTGAAGTATTTCCCTATAGAAGTGCACTGTGTTTCCCTAATCATTCATTTTGATAGCTTGACATTGCTCGTCTTTATATTTATATATTCTTAATTCCCTTCCTTTACTTAGATTTGTGTATATTGGGTATATGTTGTGAAAATGTTCGATATTACTAAGTATTTCCCTACAACCTCAATAACATCTGCTAAACACGTGTATTTGACCAATAAAATTTGATTTGATTTGTGTCAGTGACTCTTTCCTGTAGAAGACACAGAGTGGCATAGCATCATCGTATAGTTTTATAGTAACTACTTAGTCCTGCAGGTTACACAAGTGCCAAACTGTGTACTACAGACGCACTAGGAGACGTACTGCACATGACTGTACAACTTTAAAGGAATAGTTCACCCAAATTACAAAACAACATATTGGCTTCCTTACCCTGTAAGCAGTCTAAGGACAAGCAATCCATGCGTTTTGGTTTTGTTTCTCTGGCTCCGTTTCCAAATGCTACATTTATTTTAGGGATAAGGCAACCAACGTGTTATTTTGTAACTTTAGTGAAAGTAGATTTGGCTCATGAGGTCAACATTCTCCTCCATGATCATCTATCAAATGTGAAAACAGGTTCTTTCTAAACATTCATTTTTGATCAAGTTGGCATAATGCCATCAGGCTCTTCATCTGAAATTACATTTGACAGAGGAACAAACAGCATATCACTGTCTATTCACGTACTGTATTAACTTCACTTTCCGAATGAATAATGATTTCTGGGTTAGATTTCTGTAGCACTTACTTTAACGTAACATAAACAGAACAAACAACAGTGGAATGAAACCAACTGCATTCCTTGAATACAGATTGATTAATCGTATTATGACAGTATCTTCCTGAGGCATTTAAATGCTCTACATTGAGGCCATTAGAGTATTTATGCTACCAACGCACGCACATCATGTCCAGGGCACAGGCTTTACACTGTGTTAGGGCAAGAGGGTTATGGCTAAGGTTTCTTATTAGCAGCCATTCATTTCAGTTGGCCTTTAATCATTCCTGCATCCTAATTGGACAAGCCGTTTGATGATTTGAAAACCAGACCAAATGCATTTATTTTTTTATTTTTTATAGGGGCTGATTAGATAATGTGGAGGGCGCTGCGTGTAATTGAACACGCTGTCCTTTCATCTTTTGCTGTTTCAACAATTTTCATGTGGAATATGTAGACTAAGTTAGGGATCCATTTAGTCATGAAGGTTCATATGTACACTATCTAATATTAGAAACTGGGTGATTCGAGCCCTGAATGCTGATTGGCTGAAAGCTGTGGTATATCGGACAGTATACCACGGGTATGACAAAACGTTTGTTTTTAATGCTCTAATTACGTTGGTAACCTGTTGATAATAGCAATAGCAAAGGTACTTCGGGATTTGTGGTATATACCATGGCTAAGGGTAGTATTCAGGCACTTCGTGTTGTGTCGTGCCATAGAAAAGCCCTTGGCCCTGGTATATTGGCTAGATACCATACCCCTCGGGCCTTACAGCTTAAATAACTAAGTTATGGATCCATTTAGTCATAACTTCTTTGGGAGCAGCACACGAGGTGACCGTTTTGGAGAGCCTGGCGTGCCCAAAGTAAAATGCCTCCCATTCAGGCCCAGAAAATAGGATATGCACATATTTAGTACCATTGGATAGGAAACACTCTGAATTTTCTAAAAGTGTTAACATTTTGTCTGTGAGTATAACAGAACGGATATGGCAGGCGAAAACCCGAGGAATTTCTGTCCTGGAAAAAGTGGTTTTGACACATTGCCTCATTTAGAACACCTCCCTTATGAAAATGCACATATAAGGGCATATGAATGCAGTACCTATTGCTTCCTCTGCTTCCTCTCAACAGTCTCGAGAAAGTGTTCTGATTCTTTTTAGCTGCTTTTAGAGCATAGAAGAAGACGAATAAGGAAGTGGCCACACAGATGTCAATAGAAGAAAACGCGCATTCACGGCTGGCGCGCTCTTTTTTTTTTTCCTTTCTTATCGCCCAGTTTATATTCCGGTTGAAATATTATACTATTTATACATAAAAGTGTTCCTAAGGATACATTTAAAATTATGTTTGATTGTTCTTGGACAAGTTCATAAGTATAAGTTGAACGAGTTCTCTTCACGTTTCAATGGAGGAGTCGACGCTATATTTTCTCATTATAACGGGCCAACCAAACGGAGATTTATGGATATAATACATTACTTTTTCTAACAAAAGAACCATGGATTGTCTTCATTGGACACTTGGGAAGCCCTCAGCAGAAGTTCTTCAAAAGGTAATTGATTTGTTTTCGCTGTGAAATGTGTTTTGTGTGAACCGCATGGTTTTTGATTTTATGGTAATGGGAAAAATATATGGGGTGCTATCCTCAAACAATCAAATGTGGTGCTTTCGCCGTCAAGCCTTTTTGAAATCTGACAACGCTGTGATATTGCCAAGAAGCAGAGTTTTTATGACTATGAAACACTTGTATATTGATGCATGTTTAATAATTCAACTTTTGGATTTTGAATTTGGCGCCTTGCATTTCACCTGGTATCGCCCCACTGATCCCTAAGAAGATAAAGGTTCCATGGCAAAAAATAGTTCCATCACACTCAACCATGGCACCTTTTTGCAATCTAACTCCACCCCCCGCCCCAACTCAACTAACCACCCCACCACTCATCTAACTCCACCCACCCACTCACCTAACTCCACCCCACCACCCATGCTCTTCAACTGATCGCTGCCCGCACCTGCCCGCCCGTCCAGCATCACTACTCTGGACGGTTCTGACTTGTTCTCAACTGGCCTACCTGGCTAAATAAAGGTGAAATAAATAAATAAATATTTAAGAAACTCATCTAACTCCACCCCACCACTCATCTAACTCCACCCCACCACTCATCCAACTCCACCCCACCACTCATCTAACTCCACCCCACCACTAATCTAACTCCACCCACTCATCTAACTCCAGCCCACCACTCATCTAACTCCACCCCACCACTCATCTAACTCCACCCACTCATCTAACTCCACCACACCACTCAACTGTTGCATTAAAGCATAGGCACTAGCCCCATTTCATAATTTAATCATATGGGCTGACTCTATCGTCTTGGGGCGATTACATGATCTTCCTCGTCATCCAATGTGATGCACTCTCCACTCCCTCAACCCTCTCTATTCCTCACAAATTGTTTTTTTGCCATAAAAAAATGGCCTGTGCTCTGTGACTGACTTGGACACACTATCAAGACCCAGATGCAGACCGTGTCGAAGTAACAATGTTTATTACAGAAACAGGGGCAGAGGAACAGGACGGCAGGCAGGCTCAGGGTCAGGGGCAGGCAGAGTGGTCAGGCAGGTGGATACAGGGTCAGGACAGGCAAGGGTCAAAAACTAGGAGGACGAGAAAAGAGAGACTGGGGAAAAGCAGGAGCTGACACAAAAACGCTGGTTGGCTTGACAAACAAGATGAACTGGCAACAGACAAACAGAGATTGCAGGCATAAATATACAGGGGATAATGGGGAAGATGGGCGACACCTGGAGGGGGGTGGAGACAATGACAAAGACAGGAGAAACAGATCAGGGTGTGACAGTACCCCCCCCCCCTCCTAGGGCGCATACCTGGTTGAAGGTATGCGGTGGTGGAAGTCGGCGATGAGAGCTGGGTTCCAGTATGTCTCTAGCAGGGACCCAGCACCTTTCCTCCAGGCCATAACCCTCCCAGTCAAGCAGGTACTGGTGGTCAAACCCTTAGGAGGCATCTCACCGTGTACGCCGGATGGCCATCGATGACACAGGGAGGATGGGTGGGCCTGGAAATAGAAGACAAAGGACTGTGAGACACGGGCTTAATTCAAGACACATGGAATGTAGGATGAATACAAAGGGTACAGGGCAACAGAAGGCTGACAGCAGAGGGGCTAATGATCTAGGAGATGGGGAAAGGGACGATAAACCGGTGGGACAGTTTGCGAGACTCCACCCGGAGGGGCAGATCCCGGGTGGACAGCCATACCTTCTGCCCGAGACGATAACGGGGAGCCGGGGTCTGATGGCGATCTGCTTGTCGTCGATACCTGGAGGTGGTCTTGAGGAGGGCCGACCGGGCTCTCCTCCAGGTACGACGACAGCAGCGGACAAACATCTGGGCAGAAGATATGCTGACCTCCTCTTCCTGCTCAGGGAAGAGCGGGGGCTGATACCCCAGGCAACATTCAAAGTGAGATAGGCCTGTGGCAGAGCAGGGAAGGGTGTTGCGGGCGTATTCCACCCACACCAGCTGCTGGCTCCAGGTGGTGGGGTTGGTGGAGACCAGGCAGCACAAAGTAGTCTCTAGGTCCTGGTTGGCTTGCTCCGACTAGCCGATGGACTGGGGGTGGAACCCGGGGAACAGGCGGGCCAACGACCCAATGAAGGTGCAGAACGCCTTCCAGAACTGGGATGAGAACTGAGGACCCCATTCGGAGACCTTGTCTACGGGCAGTCCATGGACCCGGAAGACCTGCTGCAGCATGAGCTGGGACGTATCTTTGGCAGAGGGTAGTTTGAGGAGAGGAATGGGCTTTGGAAAACCGATCCAGCACGGTCAGGATGGCGGTGATGCCATCAGACTGGGTTAAGACCCGTGACAAAGTCTAGGGAGATGTGAGACCAGGGACGGTGGGGGACAGGCAGAGATCAGAGGAGACTAGCCGGAGCTTGCCGAGGAGTCTTGTTCTGTGCACACACCGTGCAAGTGGCGATGAATGCAGACGGGGGCTCGGATGGCAGTCAAGCCTGGAGGAGTGGGCCCACTTCAGGACCGCGGAGCAGACGGCATCAGGAATGAACATTCGGTTATCAGGGCCCCCCTCCGGGGTTCGGCTGGGAACGCTGTGCCTCATGGACCTGCTTCCATATTCCCCAGCTGAGTGCCATCACCAGGCATGAAGTGGGAAGGATGGTCTCGGGTTCCGGGGTAGTGTTTGAGGTCCCGGAACGCCCGGTCAGCAGGTGGAGACCACGTGAACAGAACCTTGGGCGAGATAAGTGCTGACAGGGGGGAAGCCAGGGTGCTGTAAGCCTGGAAAAAGCGGTGATAGAAGTTGGCGAACCCCAGGAAAGATTGCAGCTGCATCCTGGACGAAGGCTGAGGCCAAACCATCACTGCTCTCACCTTCCCGGGATCCATCTGGACACTCCCAGCAGAGATGATGTAACCCAGAAATGGGATGGTGGAGCGATGGAACTCGCACTTCTCCACATTCACAAACAGTTGATTCTCCAGAAGGCGTTGAAGGACCTGCCGGACGTGGAGCATGTGTTCTTGAGGAGAGTGGGAGAAGACGTAGATGTCATCAATGTAGATGAAGACGAACCGGTTCAACATGTTGCGGAGGACATCATTCATCAGACCCTGGAACACAGGGCCGTTGGTGAGGCCAAAGGGCATGATGAGATACTCTTAGTGGTCACTGGCTGTTCTGAAGGCGCTCTTCCACTTTTGAGCCTCCTTCGCAATTGAATGCAGGGAGTGTGTTGACAGGCATAGCAGTGTCGGCGTATGCAGATTACGTTTCTGTGATGGTCAGGATATGAAGGCACTAGAGACTAGTCTGAAGGTGTACGAGGGAGCTTCGTCAGCTAAGGTGAACTGGGGCAAGAGCAAAGCTCTGTTATGTGGGGCATGGGGGGATAGGGCCCCTCCCCTGCTTCCAGGGGGTTTGCAGTGGGGTTGTGAAAGGCTTAAAATTGTGGGAGTGTACCTTGGCTCGGAGAGGTGGGTCAGGAAGAACTGGGAGGGGCTGTCACAGGCAGTGGTGTCAAGACTGGCCAGGTGGAGGTGGATCCTGTCCCAAGTGTCATATAGAGGGAGGGTGCTGATAGTCAACAACCTGGTGGCATCTTCCCTGTGGCATAAACTGGCTGTCCTCAACCCCCCCGCTGGTCTGCTCGCAGACCTGCAACGCAATCAGGTTTACTTTTTCTGGTCGGGCCATCACTGGCTGAGGGCGGCAGTGTTGTACAGTGGGGCAAAAAAGTATTTAGTCAGCCACCAATTGTGCAAGTTCTCCAACTTAAAAAGATGAGAGAGGCCTGTAATTTTCATCATAGGTACACTTCAACTATGACAGACGAAATGAGAAAAAGAAATCCAGGGAAGACTTAAGAAAAAATATCTAACCATTCTTTTCTGCAGATCATCTCAAGCTCTGTCAGGTTGGATGGGGAGCGTCGCTTCACAGCAACTTTCAGGTTTCTCCAGAGATGTTCGATCGGGTTTAAGTCCGGGCTCTGACTGGGCCACTCAAGGACATTCAGAGACCTGTCCCTAAGCCACTCCTGCGTTGTCTTGGCTGTGTGCTTAGGATTGTTGTCCTGTTGGAAGGTGAACATTCGCCCCAGTCTGAGGTCCTGAGTGCTCTGGAGCAGGTTTTCATCAAGGATCTCTCTGTACTTTGCTCCATTCATCTTTCCCTCAATCCTGACTAGTCTCCCAGTCCCTGCCGCTGAAAAACATCCCTACAGCATGATGTTGCCGCCACCATGCTTCACCGTAGGGATGGTGCCAGGTTTCCTCCACACGTGAAGCTTGGCATGCAGGCCAAAGAGTTCAATCTTGGTTCAGACCAGAGAATCTTGTTTCTCATGGTCTGAGAGTCCTTTAGGTGCCTTTTAGCAAACTCCCAGTAAACTCCATGTGCCTTTTACTGAGGAGTGGCTTCCGTCTGGTCACTCTACAATAAAGCCTTGATTGATGGAGTGCTGCAGAGATCGCTGTCCTTCTCGAATGTTCTCCCATCTCCACAGAGGAACTCTGGAGCTCTGTTAGAGTGACCATCGGGTTCTTGGTCACCTCTCTTTCTCCCCAGATTGCTCAGTTTGGCCAGTGCGGCCAGCTCCAGGAAGAGTCTTGGTTGTTCTAAACTTCTTCCATTTAGGAATGATGGAGGCCACAGCGTTCTTGGGGACCATCAATACCGCAGAAATGTTTTGGTACACTTCGCCAGATCTGTGCCTCAACACAATCCTGTCTCAGAGCTCTACGGACAATTCCTTCAACCTCATGGCTTGGTTTTTGCTCTGACATGCATTGTCAACTGTGGGACCTTATATAGACAGGTGTTTACCTTTCCAAATCATGTCCAATCTATTGAATTTACCACAGGTGGACTCCAATCAAGTTGTGGAAACATCTCAAGGATGATCAATGGAAAGAGGATGCCCCGGAGCTCAATTTCGAGTCTCAGAGCAAAGCGTCTGAATACTTATGTAAATATTCTTTTTTATTTTTTATTATTTCTAAAAACCTGTTTTTGCTTTCTCATTATGGGGTACTGTATGTAGATTGAAAAGGAAAATGTTGTATATAATACATTTTAGAATAAGGCTGTAACGTAACAAAAAAATTGAAACGGTCAAGGGGTCTGAATACTTTCTGAATGCACTGTATATCCACTCTTTGATGCCTTTAAATGAGTGGTATTGATTTGCTGGCCTTGTCCAGCGAGGTAGAGAGATTGAAGTGGGATTTGAACATGAGTCAGCACCTTAACAGGCCCGGTTTGTCTACTTGCCTGTCAGGCCTATCCCAAGGCCTGCTATGATAATGATCTACGCATCCCAAATGCCACCCTATTCCCTATGTAGTGCACTACATTTGACCTGGGTCCATAGGGCTCTTGTAGTAGGGCACTATATGGTGCCCTAGGGTGCCATTTTGGACACTGCCAATGTCTCAGGCACTGCTTGTTTTGAACTCTCTTCCACTTCAAACTGTTGGACTGTTGTTTTTGAGGGGTCTCTGGTTCTAAAGCCTCATTTATACCTAGTGCTAACATGCGTGATATGTCCTTATCTTATCCACATTCTGAGTGTGCCAACATTGTAGCCCGTTACATCTACACAAGGCAGTAAAATGTGTATTTTTTCCGTCCATTGTGTCCGCGTTGTAACCAGATATCCTGGTACCTCAATATAAGCAAATTATTTGACAGATATTCTTTCAGAATAATATTTATTTATTTTAAGACGTATTGATGCCATAAGTCAATAGTGTTACCTGTCAATGATTTTAGAGGGCAGGATCATGATCTATCTACACTTGTAAGATCCAGACTCAATGTGTGTTTGACTACCTCTGGAGGTGGTCAGAAGATCTGATCACAATCAGATCCCAATGTGGCTTTTAAAAAATATGAGTCCAGTCCCAATGTGGACAAGATCAAGACAAAGGACGCATGCTAGAACCAGAACTAGATATAAACAAGGCCAGGTACTGAAAGGGACTGTTTAACCTCTATCTAGGAACAAGGGAAACATTGAACTCCATCTAGGAAAAAGGGAAACCATGAACTCCATCTAGTAATTAAGGAAACCAATAACTATATCTAGGAACAAGGGAAACCATGAACTCCATCTAGGAACAGGGGAAACCAAGAACTCTATCTAGGAACAAGGCAAACCAAGAACTCTATCTAGGAACAAGGCAAACCAAGAACTCTATCTAGGAACAAGGCAAACCATGAACTCTATCTAGGAACAAGGCAAACCATGAACTAGGAACAAGGTAAACCAAGAACTCTATATAGGAACAAGGGAAACCAAGAACTCTATCTAGGACCAAGGCAAACCATGAACTAGGAACAAGGTAAAACAAGAACTCTATCTAGGAACAAGGGAAACCAAGAACTCTATCTAGGACCAAGGCAAACCATGAACTAGGAACAAGGGAAACCAAGAACTCTATCTAGGAACAAGGCAAACCATGAACTATGAACAAGGGAAAACAAGGGAAACCATGAACTAGGAACAAGGGAAACCAAGAACTCTATCTAGGAACAAGGCAAACCATGAACTAGGAACAAGGGAAACCAAGAACTCCATCTAGGAACAAGGGAAACCATGAACTCCATCTAGGAACAAAGGAAACCAAAGGCATGGACATTACTGGTAGTTTATTAGCAGATTTTCTATTCAAACTCAATTAATTTATTCACATCCATAGTATAATCCTTTTAATTTTCAACAGGCAGTGTAATATAATATAATAAAATATTATGAAATTGGACGTCTTTCCATTTGGAGATAATTCCAGAGCAAGAAATTATAATGAAACCCAACATTCATCAGAAATAAAAAGAAGTCCATGAGAGAAGGAGGAATAGATTTGACGTGTCCCTCGACTGGGGTGTTCTAGGTGAAGAAAGGAGTGTGTCGAGAGAGAGAGGAGTAGAGCAGCTAAGTGGGTTTTGGGGGAGGAACAAGGAAATGAGCAGTGGACAAGAAGTCGGCAGCAGCACTGGATTGTTTGCAAATATTTAAGGTCCCAGTTTGTAAAAGGAGGTTGAGGAGAGTGCTGGGGGGCGCAATTAAGGCTCTTACAAAAAAAAAACTCCAGCGGTCTAAGACACTGCATCGCCGTGCAAGACAGGGCACTGCAGTACCTGGTTCGAATCCAGGCTGCATCACATCCGGCCGTGTTTGGGAGACCCATAGGGAGACCCATAGAGTACACACTTTGGAGTGCACAAACATGTGGCCTGAGTGGGAGACGGGGGTGGTGTTGATGAATATAACAATTAACCTCGATTTCACAGAATAGTGTTGTTGATTTGAAAGATAACTGGGAGGAGTGTAATAAAAAAAACAATAACATCCCTTAAGAAAGAGGTATTGTGACCTCACTGCGGAAGAAAGAGGTATTGTGACCTCACTGCGGAAGAAAGAGGTATTGTGACCTCACTGGGGAAGAAAGAGGAATTGTAACCTCACTGGGGAAGAAAGAGGTATTGTGACTTCACTGTAAAAGAAGAAAGTATTGTGACCTCACTGGAAAAGAAAGAGGAATTGTGACCTCACTGGGAAAGAAAGAGGTATTGTGACCTCACTGGGGAAGAAAGAGGAATTGTGATCTCACTGGGGAAGAAAGAGGAATTGTAACCTCACTGGGGAAGAAAGAGGAATTGTGACCTCACTGGGAAAGAAAGTATTGTGATCTCACTGGGGAAGAAAGACGTATTGTGAACTCAATGGGAAAGAAAGAGATGTTGTGGACCTCACTGGGAAAGAAAGAGGTGTTGTGACCTCACTGGGACCATCTGGTTCAGTAGATTAAAAACAATGTCAGTCTTTTCTCATTTTGCTCTATCTATACTTTTTGTGCGTCCAAAATGCGTCCCTTATGTGGAGCTCTACTGGTCAATAGGGCACAGGGGCAATGTGGGATGTAGCCTTTGATGGAGTTACCCATACTTCCACATGGATTCCATCCAACCTCCCCTCCCTCAGAATCTGGCATTGGAGCTAACAGGATTGGCTGATAAGGCTAATCAATAGCACCTGTCTGTAACGGCTAATGTATGGACCGTTGTTATGGATGGGCCTTTTGCAGACAGCCGTAAACTGTGAGATACGTCCCACTATTATGCTTCTGACCTCACTGTGACTGTGAGACAGCATTAGTCCTATGAGAGAGAGAGAGAGAGAGAGAGAGAGAGAGAGAGGGAGGGTGGCTGTGGGTGGGGGAGAGAGGGGAGGGAGGGAACCTGTGGGGAGAGGGAGAGGGCAGGGAGGGAGAGGGAAAAGGCGGGAGGGAGGGAGGGAAGGAGGGAGAAGGCAGGAGGGAAGGAGGGAGAGGGAGGGGTCGACGTAGGGAATGGATGGCTGTTGAATAATCATCAATAACCCTGACTTCACTTCACACATTACTTTCAAAGAGAGAGAGAAGGGGAGAGATCGAGGAGTGGGAGGCAACCATTAACCCNCCCCCCCCCCCCCCCCAAAAGCCCTTGTCCATGTTCTATTTTTAACTCTCTCTCTCTCTCTCTCCCCTCCACAGCTTGGGGTCATTTAACAGTCCTGGCCCAGACAATGTAGTGAGGGAGAGCCATTATTAATTAACCCAGAGACGCACTGGTGTTCACAATGAGAAAATGATGAGGAACCAAGGAGGAAGAGAAGGATGAGGAACCAGGGATGAAGAGAAGGATGAGGAACCTGGGAGTAAGAGAAGGATGAGGAACCAGAGAAGAAGAGAAGGATGAGGAACCTGGGAGTAAGAGAAGGATGAGGAACCTGGGAGGAAGAGAAGGATGAGGAACCACAGAGGAAGAGAAGGATGAGGAACCAGAGAAGAAGAGAAGGATGAGGATCCTGGGAGGAAGAGAAGGATGAGGAACCACAGAGGAAGAGAAGGATGAGGAACCAGAGAAGAAGAGAAGGATGAGGATCCTGGGAGGAAGAGAAGGATGAGGAACCACAGAGGAAGAGAAGGATGAGGAACCAGAGAAGAAGAGAAGGATGAGGAACCTGGGAGGAAGAGAAGGATGAGACATGGTGGACAGCAGCATTGTCTGTCTGTCTGTGTGTCTGAATGTCTGTGTGTCTGAATGTCTGTGTGTCTGAATGTCTGTGTGTCTGTATGTCTGTGTGTCTGTGTGTCTGTGTGTCTGAGTGTCTGAATGTCTGTGTGTCTGTGTGTCTGAGTGTCTGTGTGTCTGTGTGTCTGTGTGTCTGTGTGTCTGGTGTGAAATGTATGATCTCTGGTCAACGTCCAGGCCCCTTGCAAGCAAAAGAGGCTAAAACATCTGTTATTCCCAGCCTCATTAAGCCTCTCTGCCAGGGCTGAACAGACAGACAGGCAGACAGTATAATGGCCTGACGGAAGAGCTCAGTGACTTTCAACGTGGCGCCGTCATAGGATGCCACCTTTTCAACAAGTCAGTTTGTAAAATGTATGCCTTGCTAGAGCTACCCGGGTTACCTGTAAGTACTGTTATTGTGAAGTGAAAACGTTTAGGAGAAACAGCGGCTCAGCTGCAAAGTGGTACAGAACAGGACCGCTTAAGCGCATTGCGTGTAGAAACCGTCTGTCCTCGGTTGCAACACTCACTACCGAGTTCCAAACTGCCTCTGGAAGCAACGTCAGAATAATATCTGTTAGTCGGGAGCTTCATGAAATGGGTTTCTATGGCCGAGCAGCCACACACAAACCTAAGATCACCAAGCGCAATGCCAAGCGTCGAATGGAGTGGTGTAAAGCTCTACGCCATAGGACTCTGGATCAGTGGAAATACGTTCTCTGGAGTGATGAATCACGCTTCACCATATGGTAGTCCAACGGACATATCTGGGTTTGATGGATGCAAGGAGAACACTACCTACCCGATTGCGTAGTGCCAACTGTAAAGTTTGGTGGAGGAGTTTTTCATGGTTCGGGCTAGGCCCCTTAGTTCCAGTGAAGGGAAATCTTGACGCTACCGCATACAATGACATTCTAGACAATTCTGTGCTTCCAACTTTGTGGCAACAGTTTGGAGAAGGTCCTTTCCTGTTTCAGAATGACAATTCCCCAGTGCACAAAGCGAGGTCCATACAGAAATGGTTTGTCTAGATCAGTGTGGAAGAATTTGACTGGCCTGCATTAATCCTTAAGAGGTTAAGTCGTTTTTTAGGGGTATCTGTACTTTACTATTTATATTTTTGACAACTTTTACTTCACTACATTCCTAAAGAAATGTATGTACTTTTTTGTCCATACATTTTCCCTGAGACCCAAAGTATTCGTTACATTTTGAATACTTAGCAGGACAGGAAAGTGGTCTAATTCACACACTTATCAAGAGAACATCCCTGGTCATCCCTACTGCCTCTGATCTGGAGGACTCACTAAACAGAGAGCATCCTTGGTCATCTATCAGTAAATTAAAACATACAAGAAAATGGTGCCGTCTCATTTGATTAATATAAGAAATGTTAAATGATTTATACTTTTACTTATTCTTTTGATACTTAAGTATATTTTAAACCAAATACTTTTAGACTTTAACTCAACTGACTTCCACTTTTACTTGAGTAATTTGCTATTAAGGTATCTTTACTTTAACAATTGGGTACTTTTTCCACCACTGCATTCCAGTGCGCTCCATTACAGCGAGGGGCGAGAGATTAGCCTGTGTGTCTGTTTCTGCCCACCTGCCGCTAATCAGGATGTCAGGTGCACTTAGGGAATGGCAGGGGTCTGCGTGGCCTCCGGCTGAGGCGTTTCCATGGTGGCTGGCTCTCCATGACAACGGGGTGAATTAGCCTCCAATGGATGTCATGATGTCTAACAGGCATGAACGTCAACAGAGGCAGCCATACAGACACACATTTGTGTGTGTGTCTTGTGTGTGTGTGTCTGTATGTGTTTGTGCGTCATGTGTGTGTCTGTGTGTGTGTGTGTGTGTGTCTGTCTGTGCATTCTGTGTGTAGCTACGCGAGTACGACACAATTTAATTTTCTTGTTAGCGAATGTGTGTATTGCGTGAATAGATGTGAGGGTGAGGGCATGTCAGTGGATCAGTCCTGAGGGATTTTCCTTGAAGGAAAAAAGGTCAATGGTCACTATAGGGGGGGTAGATGGGTCAAGAGTCACGACGCACAAATTAACCCAGATCAGATGGATGATGTTTTGACATTAAGATAGATCAAATCAAATCAAATGTTATTGGTCACACACACGTTGTTAGCAGATGTTAATGCGAGTGTAGCGAAATGCTTGTGCTTCTAGTTCCCGACCATGCAGTAGTATCTAACAAGTAATCTTAATAATTTCACAACAACTACCTAATACACACAAGTGTAAAGGAGTAATTTGCTACACACACACACACACACACACACACACACACTGTTGATGAGAATAGTGAGGTATATTTTCCATATAAAGCAATTTTAGCTGTGGCCTGTACTGTGGCCTTTCTGCAATAAACAGCACCATAATCACATCAAATCAAATGTATTTATAAAGCCCTTCTTACATCAGCTGATGTCACAGAGTGCTGTACAGAAACCCAGCCTAAAACCCCCAAACAGCCAAGCAGTGCAGGTGTAGAAGCACGGCGGCTAGGGAAAAACTCCCTAGAAAGGCCAGAACCTAGGAAGAAACCTAGAGAGGAACCAGGCTGTGAGGGGTGGCCAGTCCTCTTCTGGCTGTGCCAGGTGCAGATTATAACAGAACATGGACAAGATTTTAAAATGTTCATAAAACAGGCAGAACAGTTGACACTGGAGAAGCAGCACGGTCAGGTGGATTCGGGACATCAAGGAGTCATCCGGCCAGGTAGGCCTTGAGGAATGGTCCTAATGCTCAGGTCCTCCGAGAGAGAGAGAAGAAAAAAAAATCACATCTGTAATCACTAATCTGCCTTTTCTATGACCTAACAGTGAATCTGCCAGGGTATAAACAAACAAATGAATCAAGTGAAACATCAAACCCGTTCTTTGTCTATTTGTAGCACAGTTTCAAGGGTTTTCAAACGAGAAGACAGGCAAGAGAGAGGGAGCAGGGAGGATTAGCAAAACAATACTATGGAACATAAAACACGTTACATTATATCATAGCAAAACAACAACAACGGCTTTGGCTATGGAGAAAATAACACCATAGACAGATGATCAAATCAAATGTTATTGTACACATCCTTGGTAAACAACAGGTGTAGACTAACAGTGAAATGCTAACGGGTCCCTTCACAACAAGGCAGAGAGAAACATAGAAATAATAGAAACATAATAACAAAAGGAAAATAAATACCCAATGAGTAGCGATAACTTGTGCAGGGGTACGAGGAATTAAGGTATCTATACATATATATATATATAGGTAATGGTAAAGTAACTAGGCAACAGGATAGATAATAGACAGTATCAACAGTATACTGTAGCTAGGGATAAAGTGACTAGGCAACAGGATAGATAATAGACAGTATCAACAGTATACTGTAGGTAGGGATAAAGTGACTAGGCAACAGGATAGATAATAGACAGTATCAACAGTATACATGGACATGGATGGCAAGGAGCTCGGCCCCGTGTGCACTACCCTCTGTAGCGCCTAGCTGTCCGATGGCAAGAAGTTACCATACCAGGCGGTGATGCAGCCAGTCATGATGCTCTCAATGGTGCAGCTGTAGAACCTTGTGAGGGTTGTATGGGGAGAGAGAGAGAGAGAGAGAGAGAGAGAGAGAGAGAGAGAAACAGACAGAGACAGTGAGATTACAAGTAAATACAGGATTCCATTTGTGTGTGTAAACAATTATACGTGCATGTTTGTACGTGCGCTTGTTTATGTGAGAGAAAAAGATATGAGAGAGTGTCAAAGGTGTCCCCTGTTGTTTTCCTGCCCCTCTCTCCCCCTTTAATTAGTGGCCGGGTCTTGGCCTGGCTTGTTGGCAGTGCGGTGTTAACTTAACATGCCGTGAAAAAAATCATTCGGCCACGCTACAGATGGGCCAAGTCATGCGGAAGGACCCCAATGCTCCCCTTTCAGAAAGGGCCTTTTTAATCGGGGCCCCTAACAAACTGAGCACCACTGGGTCTGTTGCTGACAGCAAATATCTGTTAGTTAGCCAAGGGAGAGGAGGGAAAATGGATGGAGGAAAGGAGGGATGGAGGGAAGGGAGAGAAAAATGAGAGACACAGGCGACATGGAACAAGGGACATATGGATGGAGAGTGTAGCCAGTGTGGAGGTGAGAGTTGACTGGGAAGAAAGAGAAGGATAACAGAGGGAAGAGAGAGTAAAAGGAATTAAAAAACAAACAAACATGGAGACAGATACATGTTCATTATAGGAAATAAAGGATAGGACAAGTTCCCAATCCAAAGGGGTAACAGAGACAACAGTTTCCATAAAAAAGAAGGGCAGTGTGAAGAGAAGAATAGAGCCGAGTAGCTCAAAGAGGAAAGAACTGAGAGAGAAAGTGACCCTTGGGTGACCCTCAGTGAGGCTCATGGTGAGAGAAAGGTGTACTCCCAGCTATCACATTTGGTTTATTGGAAGTTGTGGTAACGTACTTTTTTTGGTATCCCATTGGTTTTGGGAAGGAAGCTATACGTTTCCTGAAAATGTCGGCAATTCTGGGAACGTTCATTTCTAGGTTATATGGAGGTTCTGAAAACATTTTACTCTGGTTCCCGGAACAATTTCCCGGGAGGTTTTATTCATGTTCTGAGAACGGAAATTATAGGTTATTTTGAGTTTTTTTAATAACTTCCATAACACTTTCACTAAATGTTTCAAAAATACTTAATATCACTGCTAGCTTAGTTTGGGTTAACTGTTTTGAACTCCAAGCACAGATAGGACACAAGGAAGTTAAATTTGCTGAGGCATTCACCTTTCATGACACATTTATTTTTTATTTTGTCACGGAGGCAGTGAGATTGGAATCTATGATCTTCTCTTCTCTATCAGTGGAATTAATCCAACCGGCCACCAGGATGGAGCTAGCAAGCCATTTGTGGCCAATTATTGGGCACGGCCAACACACCTGAACACACTTAACAAGATTTGTTATTTTTATTTTTTATTTAACCTTTATTTAACTAGGCAAGTCAGTTAAGAACACATTCTTACCTACAATGAGTGCCTACCAAAAGGCAAAAGTCCTCCTGTGGAAGTGGGGGCTGGGATTAGAAATAAAAAATGTAATATGAATATAGGACAAAACACACATCACGACAAGAGAGAGACACCACAACACTACATGAAGAGACACCTATGACAACAACATAGCATGGCAGCAACACATGACAACTCAGCATGTGTTGGGTTTTTTTTACGCAGAAAATCTGATGTTTCTATGTCAAACAGTTTTGTTATATTTCAGTCTTCTGTGATGTATATAACGTGTAATATTGGGATGCAAACTGTAAAATGTAATACATTTCATCTCTATATCTGACATGGTACAGGTGTCGTCTTTCTTTCAGACTGTAACCCTGTCTGTGAGGTATAGACTTTTGTTTCAAAGTAGATTTATTTAAGAAAACCATGAAACACTCTGGGACCCTGATTTAGCCCACTGCAGTAAAAGGTCAAAGAAGGATTTTTAAGCCTTGAGATGGGATAGTAGTAGCTGGATACTGCTGTTTGTTTCCACTAGAGTTACCTTGCCGCACTTTCATTGGTTGTTGCAAGGGACTCTGCTTTACAACTCTCCATAGGTCAAATGTATGGTAATGGGAGAAAGGCTATTAAGCTTTAAAACAGTTCAATAGGGAGTATTTTACTTGACGTACTGTATGTTTGTGTAAGTAAGATGCTAATCTCTGGATAGCTCAATTCCAAGATAACCAGAGGTAGAGATAGACAAAACTCCCTTTGGAGTCGTGTCCTATGTGGGAGGTCTCGAAGGGGGTACTCGGGATACTCACAGGTACACGACTCCAAAGGGTATGCACTGCCTAGTCTCATACTTAACCTTTGTTTTATATCCAGCCATTAATGAACAGTTGTGCTCTGACGAGGTAAAAGAACAGTGGATTGGCTGGGGGAAGGGACTGCTGACATTTTGGTGGTTGTTAAGTTTTAAATTCCTCGCCTGCAGGCAGCACTGACTCTCGTTTTAAAACAAAGGACCACATGGGATTTGGTAAAAAAATCAAAAGTCATCGAAGACAATCAAAGAGCGTATGACATCCGTCTCCTTGCATATGTAAGGAGACCTTTTAGACATATGGAAATTGAGGTTTCCCTAGACTTCGTTTTTTCCTGAGGACTGGATGAAATTAAGCAAACAGTGACGGGTCAAGACCAAATTAACTCTCTGCTTTAAATGTCCAAACTTCCTTCTTTAGTTCAACCTCATAATGAGAATAGAAATCGAGCTAACACAGAGAACCAATTGAAAAGGAACCATAGTACAGAACGTCAAGATGATTTCTCACTCTTACGCAGAGGTGAATTTGTAAGTCCTACTTATTCTGACTAGCCCACCACCAGTCTTCATTTATTTTTGCAAGAGCAAACTGCAATGTCAGCTGTACCTGCACTGCATGAGTAATGAGAGCACTTTAAGTGAATAAAACAAAGTGGAAATTGAACACGGCGAGCGGGGGGGGGTGAGCTATGCAGATATCCAGGCCTCGTTGTTCGTCTCTCTCCGCTTCCGTCGGAACTGATCCATCATTGACTCAGCAGCGTTTCCATCCTCCACCAGAACCTCCACTCCTCCTCTCTATTTATTTACCTTGCCTCCCGTGATGAATGGATAGAAACATGGAGGATGAATTAATAGCTCTGTTATAGCGATGATAATGATGAAACACTAAAGCGTTATTGATGACTCAATCAGAGAGCCCAACCTCAAGCCCAGCGCCATGTTCCCGAATAAGTTCACCGCTTTCTGCCAAATCCGCACAGGCAGTGAACGGTAAAGTATAAAATCCGTCTTATATTTATTTGCAGCATGGTCCATTTAATTCCTTTGAGTCATACAGCCCTGGTTTGTAGTTCTTCTGATTAATTCAGCCCTGGTTGTAGTTCCTTTAATTCATACAGCCCTGGTTGTAGTTCCTTTAATTCATACAGCCCTGTATGTAGTTCTTCTGTTCACACAGCCGTGGTTGTAGTTCCACTAATTCATACAGCCATTGTTGTAGTTCCTCTAATTCATACAGCCCTTGTTGTAGTTCTTCTGATTCACAAAGCCATGGTTGTAGTTCTTCTGATTCACACAGCCGTGGTTGTAGTTCCTCTAATTCATACAGCCATGGTTGCAGCTTCTCTAATTGATATAGCCGTGGTTGTAGTTCTTCTGATTCACAAAGCCGTGGTTGTAGTTCTTCTGATTCACACAGCCGTGGTTGTAGTTCCTCTAATTCATAAAGCCCTTGTTGTAGTTCGTCTGATTCATACAGCCCTGTTTGTTGTTCCTCTAATTCATACAGCCCTTGCTGTAGTTCTTCTGATTCATACAGTCCTGGTTGCAGTTCCGGTGCTGCCGGTTCTTGCTTCGCTGTTCAATAAAATAATTGGATTTTTGCTCTACAGGTTTTTTGTTCTCGCTATTTTCTCATTTCTTTTCATAACGCGGGGTAGCAGACCAGGGAACAGGAGCACTGATTCACACAAACACTGAGCTGTAAATGCTCTCCTGTCACCTCAAAGAGCTCAGTACAAAACCCAGAGGAGGCCCTTGGGATTAAAAAGCCATTGAAAGCCATACTGCAAACACAGGACAGAAGGCAGTGCAGGACATGAGCAGACTGATTGTGCTGACACGTCATGACAACAGTTTACGGAGAGAAAACCAGAAAAAGTTAAACATGATGTTGAAAACATTCTGACAAACAAGATGTCACAAATTAAAAAAGGAGTGCTATATCAGACTATATTATATTATAGAAGTTACTTAAATAAATCAACATATGCTCTCCTGTTTTTCACCTCAGTGGATAAATCATACTGGGGTCGTGAAGAAAGAGTAACTCTAACCTCTGCAAGGTCAAACAGGTCCATTATAATGTGACACCAGAGAGAGAGAGAGAGAGAGAGACAGCTCTTTAGCACACATGTTCAAATGAGTAGTTAATAGGTTTGCTCAGTGACTTTGCCTACCCAAACTCTTTCTACTCCCTGAGTACTGTTCTTTCATTCTACTCCCTGAGTACCGTTCTTTCATTCTACTCCCTGAGTACCGTTCTTTCATTCTACTCCCAGAGTACCGTTCATTCATTCTACTCCCTGAGTACCGTTCTTTCATTCTACTCCCAGAGTACCGTTCATTCATTCTACTCCCTGAGAAGAATTATACTCCCTGAGTACTGTTCTTAACTTCTACTCCCTGATACTGTTCATACATTCTACTCCCAGAGTACTGTTCATTCATTCTCCTCCCTAGGTACTGTTCATTAGTTCTGCTCCCTGAGTACTGTTCCTTCATTCTATTCACTGAGTACTGTTCATACATTCTAATCCCTGAGTACTGTTCATACATTCTACTCCCTGACTACTTTTCTTTGGGCTCACCTACCTATTTACAATGGTTGCTAGGTTGAAAGGGGAAAAAAAGGTACAATCCAAAATACTGAGGCACTATCTGACTTAAGGCTCATTTTGGGATCCTCGCAGGGGCCCTAGAAAGGTCTTCATCTTTGTCATCGGACAAGAGATTGATACGATTTCCTTCAGCATGTCGTTAGACCCTCTCAGTTAAGCTATGTGGACCCGAACAAGGGAGCCTTTCTCTCTCTATCAGTGGGCACTTGGACACAGAGGAGGGCCAGGCAGTCTACTCCAACAGAAACCAGATGCTGCCTCTCTCCCTCTCTGTGTTACAGAATACCCCCTGCAGTTAGCAACCCCCGCTGCCTGTAACGCATGCCATACACACCCCAGGTATCTGAGTTACACCATCCCACAATGTTATTAACTACCTCGTGTGTGTGTTTGTCTGTGTGTGCGTGTGTGGCTGTGTGCGTCTGTGTCTGTGTGTGTCTGTCTGTCTGTGTGTGTCCCTTCCCTTCCCTATATATATATATATATATGTCACTGCCTTTGCGTCCTTCCCCAGGCGTTATTGTTTCAGTTTCAGTTCATGTCTGTGTGCTGTTAATGTTTCTTGTTTTGTACTATGTTCCGTTTATTTTATTAAAACACTCACTCCCTGAACTTTCTTCCCTACTTTCAGCGCACATCATTACATTGTGTGTGTCTGTGTGTTTCCGTTTCTGCTAGTGTGTGTGTGTGTTCAATACTAGCTAATACACTCTGTGGAGTCCTTTTATACAGTGGGCTGTACTCTGTGTACAGTAGTTTGTGTGTGTGTGTGTGTGTGTGTTTGTCTGCGAGTGTGTGTGTTCGCATGTGGTCATGTGTGTGTGTCTCCCATCTCTGGTCATCAACAATAACACACGGGAGTCTGCAGGGTCCTACCCAGTCAGTCAGAGCTGGAGAGTTCACAATACAACGATAACTACACATAGAGTGGAGAAGGATAATAGAGTGGAGAAGGATGATAGAGTGGAGAAGGATGATAGAGTGGAGAAGGATGATATAGTGGAGAAGGATGATATAGTGGAGAAGGATGATATAGTGGAGAAGGATAATAGAGTGGAGAAGGATAATAGAGTGGAGAAGGATTATAGAGTGGAGAAGAATAATAGAGTGGAGAAGGATGATAGAGTGGAGAAGGATGATAGAGTGGAGAAGGATGATATAGTGGAGAAGGATGATATAGTGGAGTAGGATGATAGAGTGGAGAAGGATGATATAGTGGATAAGGATGATATAGTGGAGAAGGATAATAGAGTGGAGAATGATAATAGAGTGGAGAAAGATAATAGAGTGGAGGAGGATGATAGAGTGGAGAAGGATGATATAGTGGAGAAGGATGATATAGTGGAGTAGGATGATAGAGTGGAGAAGGATGATATA
>QNTS01003688.1:36296-46928 GCA_003317085.1 Hucho hucho | reverse complement strand
ATAATAGAGTGGAGAAGGATTATAGAGTGGAGAAGAATAATAGAGTGGAGAAGGATGATAGAGTGGAGTAGGATGATAGAGTGGAGAAGGATGATATAGTGGAGAAGGATGATATAGTGGAGTAGGATGATAGAGTGGAGAAGGATGATATAGTGGATAAGGATGATATAGTGGAGAAGGATAATAGAGTGGAGAATGATAATAGAGTGGAGAAAGATAATAGAGTGGAGGAGGATGATAGAGTGGAGAAGGATGATATAGTGGAGAAGGATAATAGAGTGGAGAAGGATGATAGAGTGGAGAAAGATAATAGAGTGGAGTAGGATTATAGAGTGGAGAAAGATAATAGAGTGGAGAAAGATAATAGAGTGGAGAAGGATGATAGAGTGGAGAAGGATGATAGAGTGGAGAAGGATGATATAGTGGAGAAAGATAATAGAGTGGAGAAAGATAATAGAGTGGAGAAGGATAATAGAGTGGAGAAGGATAATAGAGTGGAGAAGGATGATATAGTGGAGAAGGATAATAGAGTGGAGAAGGATGATAGAGTGGAGAATGATAATAGAGTGGAGAAAGATAATAGAGTGGAGTAGGGTTATAGAGTGGAGAAGGATGATAGAGTGGAGAAGGATGATATAAAGTGGAGAACGATAATAGAGTGGAGAACAATAACAAGAGCTATTGTTTGGACAGTGGTGGAAAAAGTACCAATTGTCATGCTTGAGTAAAAGTAAAGATACCTTATTTATTTGACTCAAGAAAATGACTCAAGTAAAAGTGAAAGTCACACAGTAAAATACTACTTAAAGTAAAAGTATAAAAGTATTTTTGGTTTTAAATATACACTGAAGTATCAAAAGTGTTTGGTTTAAATATACTGAAGTATCAAAAGTATTTGGTTTTAAATATACTGAAGTATCAAAAGTACGTGTAAATGCAAAAACATACGTAAGTATCAAAAGAAGTACATTTCAAATTGCTTATTTTAAGCAAACCTTTTTGTTGTAAATTGTTTACGGATAGCCATCGAAACACTTCAACAACCAGACAACTTACAAACGAAGCATTTGTGTTTAGTGAGTCCGTCCTCCAGATCAGAGAAAGTAGGGATGACCAGGGATGTTCTCTGTTTAGTGAGTCCTCCAGATCAGAGGCAGTAGGGATGACAAGGGATGTTCTCTTGATCAAAGGCAGTAGGGATGACCAGGGATGTTCTCTGTTTAGTGAGTCCATCAGATCAGAGGCAGTAGGGATGACCAGGGATGTTCTCTTGATAAGTGCGTGAATTGGACCATTTTCCTGTCCTGCTAAGCATTCAGAATGTAACGAGTACTTTTGAGTGTCAGGGAAAATGTATGGAGTAAAAAGTACATTATTTTCTTTAGGAATGAAGTGGAGTAAAAGTTGTCAAAAACATAAATAGTAAAGTAAAGTACAGATACCCCACAAAAAAACTACTTAAGTAGTACTTCAAAGTATTTTTACTTAAATACTTTGCACCCCTGTGTTTGGATCACATTCAGAGCTTCTTTCCAATGATAAAACATTGACAGCCAATCAGAAACATGTTCGGTTGAATTGTTCTTGTTGGTTCTAGGTGCGGGAGGCTACTCGGATGGTGGAGAAGGCTGAGCAAATTGGTGACCACAATAATTATAGGAGGACTTGGGAGAATGATGATCCAAGACAAACCACGCATGAAAAGGACACGTTTTTCAGTCTGTTAACGCTGATACATCAAAATGCACACTATGACTGGCCAGCTAATGCACCTTTCAGGACCTTCTAACCCAGCGGTGGGCAATTCCAGTCCTCGAGGGCCTGATTGTTGTCACAGTTTTGCCCCAGCTAACACACCTGACTCCAATAATCACCTCATCATGATCTTCAGTTTAGAAGGCAATTTGATTAATCGGCTGTGTTTGCTAGGGATGGAGAAAAAGTGTGACACCAATCAGGCCCTCGAGGACTGGAGTTGCCCACGCCTGGTCTAAACTGTCCAGAATAGACCCAAACTGATCCAAATTGTTACATAACCAGTCCTAGGATGTAGGCAGTTATTTCGGCATGAAGCATTCAAAATTTAGCCTGCATCACTGCAGTTTGCAGTTTACAGCCCCAAGTATTCAATTGATAACTATAATACATTCCTCATTGCACTAATATATTCCTTGTGTTGTTGTAGCCTAGGTAGAATAATGTTATTGTCTAAAAACGTATGGCTAATCAATAGTGGAGCTTTGCGTGTCCGGGACTGCGGAGTAACCTGGAGAAGAGCACAGCTCTGCCATTTCATTATCTGTTTTTTGTTTTTTTTTCCTCTCACTTCAACACAGTAAATATTTATAGCTCTACTATTTACCTAATGAATGGCCTAATATCTAGCTAATATTTACCTTCTTACTTCGGCTACATCTCTCTCTTCCAGCTGTTCCCGTGTGCAATAGGCTATAGATAGGCTACTCAATCCTCTCCACTATTCCTCTGCACGTGAAATCCCAGGAGAAGGCTATTCAAAAGCTATAGGACATTTATTTTTAGAATATTTTATACTAGACCTAATAGCCTTTTCGTGGAGAGAAGTAGGCTTGCTCTTGCTAATTGTTAAATGTAAAATAGGCTAGGCCAAATGAACTGTCGCACAGGACAGACAGAGAGATGAACACAGTCAAAGACAAGATCCAAATGAATTGACAATCATTAGAAAAATGGAAATCACTTGCAAACCACTTGAGCAACGAGGTAAGCAATTGCATGATGTAACAGATGTGGGATAAACAGCGTTTGTTGTTGAATTGCTACATTTAAATAGGAGTTTCTTTATTCTTCATTACATGTACATTAACATATTGTTTGCAGTTGTCACTATGACAATGAAACACTAAATGGTATTGTAACCACCTTATTAAATAGACCTACAGGGTGCAGTACGATACGTTGACCAGTTGTGAGTCCGGACTCGGGATAAACTCATTAAAAATAACTAACAATGTTACAGCAATATTCCATCTGTAGGATGATAACGGCTTGACTTTGTTCATTTTACCTTTATTTAACTATGCAAGTCAGTTAAGAACAAATTCTTATTTTCAATGACGGCCTAGGAACAGTGGGTTAACTGCCTGTTCAGGGGCAGAACGACAGATTTGTACCTTGTCAGCTCGGGGATTTGAACTTGCAACCTTTCAGTTACTAATCCCACACTCTAACCACTAGGCTACCCTGCCGTTAAGGACCCTCTTATGGGAAAATCCATCTACCTCAGCATTTTTATATATATATATATAAAAAAAGGGATTATTTTTCATTGGTATGTACATTGAATAATTATTTGCAGTTGTTACTATGACAATGAACACACCCTGAAACACTGACTGGTCTTCTTGCTACCACCTTATTAATAGGCCTACGGCGTGCAGTAGGATGCGTCCATCAGTTGATTGACAGGTGTACTGCAGCACGATACATGTTCCGCTGGCTCGCCAATGTATTATAGTTATGTATAAATAATCGTTATCCTTGTAGGTATCGTCCTCGGTGTGGAAGGTTCTTGAGAGTATACTACACTACGCTATCTACAGTATGCAGTGAGTACATTATCCTTTCTTAGAAATGATATTCAAGTCAGACACAAAACAATAGTAACAGCAATTTCAGGTACTGGGAAAACTTTAAAAAAAAATAACTCTCCCTCCCTCCCCTCTTTCCTGCTCCTGACTCCTGTTCCCCTCCCTCCCCTCCGTCGGCCGGGGTGTGTTGATCCAAACGGATCTCTGGAAAGGAGGGATTTCCCCCCTCTTCCCTTCTTTCCAGCTGACCTCCTCTAAAATCTGGCCGCGGTTTAGCACACCGCTGACTGGGAGGAACACAGAGGGGAACAGAGTTGCAAATTTGTCACCCAGAGTGTTCAAATTCCCCCAGGAATGTTAATCTGGTGCTCCTACCCAGCGCACACTTCCATAATCCACCTAGTGCTTAAGAGGAATGTGGTCGTCCACTACCATTACTGACCCTACCTCCCCACACTTCCCCAGTGCTTTCAGTTAACTATTTGGGGACTGGGGAGGTACATGGGAGGTTTGTGTGTGTGCGTGTGTGTGCGTGTGTGTGTGTGTGTGTGTGTCGGTGGCTCTTCTGAGTGTTGTGTGTCTAAGGAAAGGTATAGTTGAGGTAAGTTTATAAGTGAAAATGTTTCCTTCAGCCCCCCATTTCTTTCAGTTCGGAGAGAGAACGGAGAGTGAAGAGAGCGAAAGAGAGACAGAGCGAGAGAGAGACATAGCGAGAAAGAGAGACAGAGAGAGAGAGAGAGACAGAGACAGAGATAGAAAGACTGAGAGAAGAGAGACAGAGACTGAGAGACTGAGACTGATAGGGAGCAAGAGAGAGATAGGAGAGAGACTGATAGAGAGCGAGAGAGAGATAGGAGAGAGACTGAGAGTGAGAGAGAGATTGGAGAGAGACAGAAAGAGAGCGAGACAGAGATAGGAGAGACACAGAGAGAGAGAGAGAGAGAGAGAGAGAGAGAGAGAGAGAGAGAGAGAGAGAGAGAGAGAGAGAGAGAGAGAGAGAGAGAGAGAGAGAGAGAGAGAGAGAGAGAGAGAGAGAGAGAGAGAGAGAGAGAGTACACGTCCCCGTCATATGCAACCTTTATTTATTCAAAACGTCCATCTGTTGTGTGGCATGAGCTTGGCCTCTGTGTACACTACACACACACACGCACACGCACACGTACACACACGCCCACACACACACAGTTGCAGACACACAGGAAAACTGTCACTTAGCAGCCAGTACTAGGAATAGACCATTCTAAATCAGTTAGATACCTGTTGAGACGCTATTTTTGGTCAATGTCCAAATGTCCAAGCCGTGTGCTATGACATGCCACTTTTCTCAACCTGATGAGTTAAAAGGTTCCTCAACTGGCCAAGGGTTCAAGCTTTATTTTCTCACCTTTGACCTTGGTGTCAACTGTGGGGACTTGGAAGCAAGTGATAGTGTGGAAATGAAGGATGGTTGTTAGTGAGCACAAAGGCAATTCAGACAGGATCCAATGGGCTAATATTTTCTTTACTTTATACACACGCTATTTTTTACATATGACGTCACATTAAACGCAGTCAAAGCCACAGTGGGCCTTTGTGAGTTACACCAGGGCCTATTCAATCAGAATGTTGTGCACAAGAGATTCATCCTAACATTAGCTAGCCAACATGGAGGAAATCTCTTGGCTAGCTAGCCTTCAGCTTTGGAAGAAATGGCAGCAGTTTTACAGGCACCTTACATTACAATAATTGACCTTCATTTAACTAGGCAATACACTTAAGAACAAATTCTTATTTTCAATGACAGGTTAGGAACTGTTGGTTAACTGCCTTGTTCAGGGGCAGAACAACAGATTTTTACCTTGTCAGCTCAGGGATTTGATCTTGCAACCTTTCAGTTACTAGTCCAACGCTCTAACCACTGGGCTCTAACCACTGGGCTCTAACCACTGGGCTCTAACCACTGGGCTCTAACCACTGGGCTCTAACCACTGGGCTCTAACCACTGGGCTCTAACCACTGGGCTCTAACCACTGGGCTACCTAATGACTAAAATGGAGCTGGAAGAAATGGCAGCAGTTTTACGGCGTCTACCCAATTGTGCTATTATGTGTTTTTCCGCCTTGTTTGTAACTTATTTTGTACATATTGTTTCTGCCACCGTTTCTTACGGCAAAAAAGAGCTTCTTGATATCAGGACAGCGATCACACACCTCGAATTAGACGCAGATTTTTTTCATCAACAAGCAGGACGCACGGGATATACTGCTATCACCTGACAAGACTGATATCCCCGTTATTGGCAAGAAAAAGAGACGCTGGTACAGAGGAACACAGAGCGGGGTGCCTCGTAAGGATCCGCAGAATGCGAGTGGGAAAGCTGCCGTTACCGTCAACATTACTCGCCAACGTGCAATCATTGGACAATAAATTAGACGAGGTACGATCACGAATATCCTACCAACGGGACATCAAAAACTGTAACATCTCATGTTTCACGGAATCATGGCTGAATGACGACATGGAAATTCAGCTAGCAGGATATACACTGCACCGGCAAGATAGAACAGCACACTCCGGTAAGATGAGGGGGGGCTGTGCAAATTTGTAAACAACAGCTGGTGCAAGAAATCTAAGGAAGTCTCTAGATTTTACCTGAAGTAGAGTATCTTATGATAAACTGTAGACCACACTATTCGTCAAGAGAGTTTTCATCTATACTTCTCGTGGCTGTTTATTTACCACCACAGACGGATGCTGGCACTAAGACCGCACTCAGTCAGCTGTTCTTAAGGCTAGGCACAAGTGGGACACCTGTCGACATCATCCGGTGAAATTGGAGTGCGCGCAATTCAAATGAATAATCATAACAATTTTGGATGTTAAACATTTATGAACATACAAGTATCTTATATCGGTTAAAAGCTTAAATTCTTGTTAATCTAACTGCATTGTCCTATTTACAATAGGCTTCACAGCAAAAGCATACCATGTGATTGTTTGTGGGTGGCGCCCCACATCAACATATTTTTCAACCAGCACAGGCTTCATAAAATCACAAATAGCGATTAAATAATCACTTACTTTTTGAAAATCTTCCTCTGTTTGCAATCCAAAGGGTCCCAGTGTCACGCCCTGGCCATAGAGAGCCCTCTAGGTTTCTCTATGGTATGTTGGGTCAGGGCGTGACTTGAGTGCTCTAGGGAACTCTATGTTAGTTTTGAGTTGATTCCCAATTAGAGGCAGCTGGTTGTCGTTGCCTCTAATTGGGAATCCTATTTAAGTTGGTTCCCTTTCCCACCTGTTTGTGGGTTATTTAATTATATTTGTATGTTGTATTTGTGTGTGCCTGTGTTGAGCCACACCTGAGTTACAATCTTTATTTGTTTATTGTTTTGCCAGTTGCAATACGTAAATAAAAGTATGTATACTGGAACCCTCGCTGCATCTTGGTCCACTCCATTTAAAGATCGTGACACCCAGCTACAACATGCATGGTCGTTTTGTTAGATAAAATCCTTCTTCATATCCCAAAAAGTCTGTTTATTTGGCGGCATCGATTTGAGTAATCCACTCGTTCAACATGCAGACAAAGGAATCCAAAACGCTACCTCTAAACTTTGTTAAAACAAGTCAAACTACATTTCAGGTACCATAAAATGGTACCATAAAATGTAATTAAACTATAATTTTTCATACGTAAAGAAGTATGTTCAATAGAAAAGTAAAATTAGCAAGTGTGCGTCCTCTTCGTCGTGCACCCACAGACTGATTTCCAACTGTGACTTCCACTAACAAAACTCAAACTTCTTCCTCGTTTGGGAAGAAACAAGCCTGAAACATGGAACAAAGACTGTTGACATCTAGTGGAAGCCATAGATATTGCAATCTGGGAGCTGGATTTAACATTGCCCCTATACGTTCTAATGGAAGTTTCCGGTTGGTATTTTGGGGGATTTTCTCCAACCATATCAATTGTGTTATAGTCTCATACATTATTTTAAAATTTCTACAAACTTCAAAGTGTTTGCTATCCAATTCTACCAATTATATGCATTTTCTGGCTTCTGGGCCTGAGAAACAGGCAGTTTACTTTGGGCACGTCAGTCAGGCGGAAATGGAGAAAAATAAACCCTAGCCCTAACAAGATAAGGAAATAAGCAAACAGGAAACCGCTCACCCAGAGGCGGCGCTCCTAATGGCCGTAGACTTTAATGCAGGGTGTGGTCTACAGATAGTGTGGTCTACAGCTTATCATGAGATACTCTACCTCAGGCGAGCAATAGCTCTAGACTTCCTTAGCTATCGTGCACCAGCTGTTATTTACAAAAAGACATAGTCCGCCGCCCCTTGTCTTACCAGACGCCGCTGTTCTATCCTGCCGGTACAGCGTCTAACCAGCCAGCTATATGTTGATAGTGTCGTCGTTCAGCCACGACTCCGTGAAGCATAAGATATTACAGTTTTGAATGTCCCGTTGGTAGTTTAATGTTCCGCGTAGGTCATCGATTTTATTCTCCAAAGATTGCACTTTTGCTAGCAGAATGGAAGGAAGTGGGGGTTTAATCGATGACCTACGAATTCTCAGAAGGCAGCCCGCCCTCTGGCCCCTTTTTCTCCGCCTCCTCTTCATGCAGATCATGGGGATCTGGGCCTGTTCCCGAGAAAGCAGTGTATCGTTCACGTTGGGCTCGTCAGACTCGTTAAAGGAAAAAAAGGATTCTGCCAGTCCGTGGAGAGTAATCGCAGTCCTGATGTCCAGACGTTCTTTTCGGTCATAAGAGACAGTAGCGCCAACATTATGTACAAAATAAGTAAAAAAATAAAGAAAAAAAAACACAATCGGTTAGGGACACGTAAAACGTCAGCCTTCTTCTCCGGCGCCATTGTTACAATCAGAGAGGAGGCAGAATACTGAGGCCCTGGTTGCACAGCATACTCATAATGCTCTGACTGCACAGAGGTGCCGGGGAGGAAGGGTCTCCGAGGGGGACCGGCGTGTGTGTGTGTTGGGGGGAAGGGGGATATCCAAACTCCATCATCCAGGAATAGAAATTGGCTTATCATATAATCCCTGCTCAATAATGGCGCGCCTTTCAAACAGCTACAACGGATGCACTTAGCAAGTCTAATCTTTAATTGGATCCCGGGATAGAACAACTGAGCTGGAGTCTGTGGGTGTATGGGTGGGTGTGTAGGTGGGTGTGTACAGTAGGTGGGTGTATGGGTGGGTGTATGGGTGGGTGTGTAGGTGGGTGTATGGGTGGGTGTGTAGGTGGGTGTATGGGAGGGTGTGTAGGTGGGTGTGGAGGTGGGTGTGTACAGTAGGTGGGTGTATGGGTGGGTGTATGGGTGGAACGAGAGATGTAGATGGGTATGTGTGGTTGGTGTCTGCGTGTATTCATCCCACAGACGTTGCTATGGGGTAAGGCTATTAGGGACGGGAGAGGATGGAATCACCACCGCTAATATAATTTGAATAATATCTGAGTGCCTAAATGGTGATTTTGTTCAGCCGGTCCTTGTTTTATTAAATTTAACCTTTATTTAACTAGGCAAGTCAGTTAATAAGAACAAATTCTTATTTACAATGAAGGCCTACCCGGTCCAAATCCGGATGATGCTTGGCCAATTGTGTGCCGCCCTATGGGACTCCCAATCACGGTTGGATGTGATGCAGCCTGGATTTCAACAAAGTACTGCAGTGACGCCTCTTGCACTGAGATGCAGTGTCTTAGACCACTGCGCCAATCAGGAGCCCCCCCCTCCTTCTTGTTAACTTCTTAGGGAACGGCAGCTGAGGTGTCGGTTTTGGAGAGTCTGGCGTGCCCAAAGTAAAAGGCCTGACACTCAGGCCCAGAAACTAGGATATGCACATAATTAGTACTATTGGATAGGAAACACTCACAAGTTTCTAAGAGTATTAAAATATTGTCTGTGAGTATAACAGAACTGATACAGCAGGCAAAAACCCGATGAATTTCTGTCCTGGAAAAAGTGTTTTTGACACATTGCCTCATTTTGAACCCCTCCCTTTGAAAACATCCATATATGGGAGTAAGATTGCAGTACCTATTGCTTCCACTGGATGTCAACAGTCTCTAGACAGTGTTTGGTGATGTTAGGTTGCTCTGGATGGTAATAGAAGAAGAATTTCAAACTAGTTACCAGAGGTAAACAGAAGAGGATGTGCGTTCACGGGCTCGCGCGCGCTGTGGTTTTTTCCTTTCCTATCGTCCAGTTTATAATCCGGTTGAAATATTATAGTAAATATACATAAAAGTGGTCCTAAGGATACATTATCAATGATGTTTCATTGTTCTTGGACAAGTGTATAGGTATAGGTTGAACGAGTTCTCTTCACGGTTCAATGGGCGAGTGGACGTTGTATTTTATGAACATAACGCGCCAACAAAACAGAGATTTATGGATATAATGCATTACTTTTTCTAACAAAAGAACCAATGGATGTCTTCGTTGGACACTTGGGAAGCCCTCAGCAGAAGTTCTTCAAAAGGTAAGGGATTTGTTTTTGCTGTGAAATGGGTTTTGTGTGAACCGCGATGGTTTCCTTATTCGTCTTCTTCTCTGCTCTAAAAGCATCAAAAAGAATCAGAACACTTTCTCGAGACTGTTGACATCCAGAGGAAGCGATAGGTACTGCATTCATATACCCTTATATGGGCATTTTCATAAGGATAACAGACATCTATCATGGTACAGCTATATAGACAACAGACAGACATCTATCATGGTACAGCTACATGGATAACAGACATCTATCATGGTACAGCTATATGGATAACAGACATCTATCATGGTACAGCTATATGGATAACAGACATCTATCATGGTACAGCTATATGGATAACAGACATTTATCATGGTACAGCTACATGGATAACAGACATCTATCATGGTACAGCTACATGGATAACAGACATCTATCATGGTACAGCTATATGGATAACAGACAGACATCTATCATGGTACAGCTACATGGATAACAGACAGACATCTATCATGGTACAGCTATATGGATAACAGACAGACATCTATCATGGTACAGCTACATGGATAACAGACA
>QNTS01003687.1:212630-223398 GCA_003317085.1 Hucho hucho | reverse complement strand
GGGTACCGGTACAGAGTCAATGTGGAGGCTATATACAGGTGGTACCGGTACAAAGTCAATGTGCGGGACAACAGTTACTTGAGGTAATATGTACATAGATAGAGTTATTAAAGTGACTATGCATAGATGATAACAACAGAGGGTAGCAGCAGCATAAAAGAGGAGGGGGCAATGTAAGTAGTCTCGGTGGCCATTTGATTAGCTGTTCAGCAATTTTGTGGCTTGGGGGTAGAAGCTGTTTAGAAGCCATTACATCCTGTTTATAAATGTGTCATTATTGCTAAGTGGTAGCAATTTTCAAGTGAAATGGCTCACTGAAATCCGACCTCTCCAAGACAAAAACAAACCCTTCCACTCTGCATCTGCAGATAATCCATGAGGCAGTCCACTGTTAGCCAACAAACCCTGGCCAAGCTGACAACAACACATTGGGACTACTCTGGAAGCTTACCCGGTGAACACTGTTTGGCATGAGGTGGAATTAGTACTGAAATATTTCAAGTACAATTTCTTTAATGACATTTTACTTTAAAGTTTCTTTGGAATTTACAGTAACATAATATAACATTGTTTACAGTAATTTGCAGGTAACTAGCTGGCAGTGTTTTACTGTAAAATCAAATTACCTTTTTTTACAGTTTGTCAAAAATGTATTATTAACATTTAAGATGTTTTTTACATTCAAAGCAATTAAAATGTAATGATGAATAAAAAAACAATACAAAATAAAGTGCAGAAACTATGGTTGCCAGACGCACTCACTCACTCACTAATTTAATATGTATATACTGCATTCTATTCTACTGTATTTTAGTCAATGCCACTCCGATATTGCTCGTCCTAATATTGATATATTTCTTAATTCCATAATTTTACTTTTAGATTTGTGTGTATTGTTGTGAATTGTTAGATATTACTGCACTGTTGGAGCTAGGAACACAAGCATTTCGCTACACCCACAATAACATCTGCTAAATATGTGTATGTGACCAATACAATTTGATTTGATTTTGACCAGTGGTGGAAATAGTACTGAAATATCCTACTCAATTAGAAGTTCTGTTACTTTAATGACATTTTACTCAAGTATAAGTACAATTATTGACTTTGAAATATACTCAAAAACTACTCGGAAAGCTACTCAATTACAGTAACAAGACTAGTAATTATTTACTTTACACCTCGGCTAGAGCAGATGCTTTTCTCTGGGCTAGGGCGAGGGCATTACACCTGTTCTGTTTGTGTGTGTATGTGTGTGTGTGTGTTTCTGTCTATCTCTGTGTGTGCCCGGATGCATGCTTGTGTGACTGTGAGTTGAAGTTGTGTGGGAGTGTTCTGAGTAAAAGGAATGAAGGATTAGACAGATTTTCAGCAGAAATGCTACTAATTTCCCTCACCCCCTGACCACCAACACCAATCGAGATCTTGGAGGTCGGAGATCCCTGGATTAGAGGGCCCCGCCTGAGGTTGGTATGGCCGGGATACCCATTACCCTGAGTGGCCCTTACCCTGAGGGTGAAAGTCAAGAAGGTTCAGCGGGGGAGGATTTTTTTTTTCTGTACTAAAAATGGCCAACTTCATGAGAAATGTATTTCAATTACACATAGGAACATCTGCATCTTTGCTAAAATGCAAGTAATGCATGACAATATTGCAGAAATGCATGGCTACGACATCTGGTCTACAGGTTGTCCCGAAGCAGTTAGTAAATTGGCTTCTTAAATTTCTCTTTACGTATTGATCAATGGAGATCACGTTTTGGGCCACCAAGTCAAAACTTAGCAGTGATATCATTTACATTGTGATGGACATTTTAACATTCTGTCATAAAGAACACATGTTCAAGTTCATTACAAACATGCTTCCCCATCATCCCAAGAGGTTAAAAACATGACTATAGTAAGTGCCTCTCTTCAACTTAATTAAATCACCAAAGAAATCTAGTGCCTGAGATCAGGCACTAAGCAGTTTTTATTTTTTTATCTAAACAAATGCGATGCATCCAACAAGGGCTCCACAATATGTTAAAGTGTAGGTTTAGGTCTTGTGCTTCAAATGAGTGGTACTATACAGTGGTCTTATGGTGCGTTCGTAACCAAGTGGGAAGTGGGCTTTTACCACATCTGCGAAAAATCCACTTGAATGGCCATCCAACTGGTAAATACTAGATTAAATCAGCTATGCATCCCTCTTATGACAGGGGGAATGGAAACTTGTGTGCAACAAGAGTCGAACCAGCTCACCTGCTTTTACACTATTTGATTTGAATATTAGATGTTCAGTGTTTCTTTTGAAATAAATATTTTAAAAGACCAATTTGAAATATTTCACGTATAATAAAAAAATCTAAAAATCGACATGTTTTTCTCCATATGGGGTGTTGGTTCATTCGTTTTACTGAACGCCCATTAAAAATGATCCGTTTTATTAGACAAGTTTAAACATTTCGGTCTTCAATGGTCTTCTTCAGAATAATCACAAAAGGGAATGGACAAGTTCATATAAGGGCATGGGGAAGACAATTAGGGAGAAAGCTCTCTTCAGATGGTGATGCCAATTAGAGACTGTGTGGTAACCATACAGGTTGGTACTCGGGGTGTGGTGCGCTGTGGTCAATGTCTCCACCTGTTTTGGTGACGCGTACGTCCAGGAAGTCTAGTCCTCCATCGTCGTGTTCCATATTGAAGCGCAGGTGGCCTGAGATGTAGGTTAGCGAAGTAGGGCACCAAACTTTTAATGGTGAGCGAGCAGCACCTGTTGGTTTTCACCAGGTGTTTGCAGACATCAGAGCATATCCAGGTGAAGGTCGGGGCCTCGTTTCCCAGTTGTGATGTAACTTAAGCGTTGCGATGATCTTACCAGAATGCATTATTATTTACGAGCCAACTATGAGTTACTTCACAAACAAGTTTGTGGATTACGATAAGGATTGAGAGAGAAGCAGCGCTGCTCTGGTATCAGCATTCTCCATTCCAATCTTGATTTAACATTAGAATGATTCAACAATACTGATGACGGATCAAGTCCTAGAGAGATAATACCATTTATGGCTGTACATATTGAGGCTGCTTATTATGCGTAGCCAATAATAATGCACAAAATCACAGAATGGGCACATCATTGGGCTTATCATTGGGCTCATCATTGGGCTCATCATTGGGCTCATCATTGGGCTCATGATTGGGCTCATCATTGGGCTCATCATTGGGATCATCATTGGGCTCATCATTGGGCTCATCATTGGGCTCATTATTGGGCTCATTATTGGGCACATCATTGGGCTCATGATTGGGCTCATCATTGGGCTCATGATTGGGCTCATCATTGGGCTCATGATTTTTTTTGGGGGGTTCAAATCAGATGTTAGATAATATATTTATTGAATATTAAATGAATCCTATAAATAAAAAATGACCGATTTGGGTGCAATCAGTTAGGGTTTTTCTCAGGAGTTCAAATAAGATTTCAACAACAACAAAAAGTTGCAGGACAGCTACAATTCTGTTTCTAATCACATAAACAATTTCAGGATAATCTGAGATGGTGGGTGTGGAAATCGTCTTTCTTCTGCTTTTATGAGATGGAATGATCCATAACTCAATGTGATTGTAATATATAGGCCCATGTAGCCTTTCTATCTTTTAATGCAGTCATCGCAGTTTTCATTTGAAGCATTTTTTTTATTTTAATCTTTCACTTCTTTGTAACAATTGCAAATACTTTGGCAACTTTGTATTTGTAGTCAACTTTGTTCTGAAGTTAATCGGCGGTCACAGTCAGACAGATATCTAGCATAAACATCTTGAATCTATAATTAGCTGGGATCTTCTGTGAATAAAGTGATGTGGAAGGGGGGGAGAAAAAACCCCCCATTAAAGACGCACTTTGGTCGGGATCACTCATAGACGTGCAAAGGTTTTTCAAGAGTCACGTTACTAACGAATGCTCTAGGAAACAGCTACTAAAGATATACCGTAAGATGTTAATTAATGCTATTAACACTCTGAGAAACGAGGCCCGGAAGCGTCGGTTGCCACATGAGAACTTCAAAACATTCTCCGGATTCACCGAAGCGACTAGACAACAAAGCCCTAGACAACAACAGAGTTAGATACCCTGGAGGCGATTGATGATGTCTTTTATTAAAGACATCATTCCACTGATTTCCTGTCAGCATCCACCCTGATGACATCGATGGAGTGAGGGATTAGAAGAAGAGAAGAAGAAGAAGAAGAAGTAGAGGATCCCAGGCAGCTCTCCTCCTCTTTTCACCAAAGACCCAGACAAACCCAGATAGGCCGTGCCAAAGTGAGCCGTCTCATCTGTAATTAAGACATTACTCCGAGGCCTCCCTATCCATATTTGATGAGGAGCCCAGCCACAATTAAGTAGACCCTTCTGTGGCTCTGGAAGCTGATTGATAGTTCCCACACCGAGAGGATTGTGGGTCAGTTGGCTGGCTTATATAACAGCCGAAGAACGCCCTTCGACCTTCCTACACGGCTGGCAAATCCCAAGTGGGGCCGAGCCCTAGTCTATATGGATGGTCCACATGTGCTTCTTAATGAATTAGAAAGAGCAATTTAGGCCTCTTCATCTCCCAGCGGAACTGATTTTATCTCACCTGGTGAACCCGACGGGTATCGCCGTGTTTTATCATGATATATTTTCAACTAGGAAGGTTATTAACAACTCCTCTCTCTGGAAAGTGTTAGCAGTTACAAACAGGGCAGTGCCTGGGGGCAGTGCTGTTTTAATTGTCCATGTGTGACTCTCACCCACGACGGCAAATTGGCACATTGATGTAGCCCTTTGCCCTAACATTGCTATTTTCTACAAGGCATTACCAGGTACATATGGAGAGTATATAGTGTGTGTGTGTATGTGTGTGTGTCTGTCTGTCTGTCTGTCTGTGTCTGCGTACGTACACTACCATTCAAAAGTTTGGGGTCACTTAGAAATGTCCTTGTTTTTTTAAAGAAAAGCAATTTTTTTGTCCATTAAAATAACATCAAATTGATCAGAAATACAGTGTAGACATTGTTAATGTTGTAAATGACTATTGTAGCTGGAAACTGCAGATATTTTATGGAATATCTACATAGGCATAGGCTTTATCTTTTTAATTTAACTTCTGACATTCCCTGTGCTGTGAGTACATAAGAAAGCAGCATTCAACAGCTAGTCAACGATGGAGTCAGCTCGTTGAGTCAGTGAGGTACGCAGCTAACTGAGAAAGGAGTCTGTATGATGTGTGAGTCACAATGGTGAGCTTGTATGTACGTCTTGAGTATACATATAGGACAATAACTGAAGGCCGGATCAAATTAAACAAAAATACGTAAATCAACAATATTTGTTGTTTACATAGATACTACCTTCTGGCGTGCACACACAAAACACACTCGCACACACACACACACACACACACACACAAAGCACACTCGCACACACACACACACAAACAAAACATACACGCACACCCACACATGCACACATTGCATTCTGAATCTACCTTGACACTCAATATTTCACAGATTAGCTCTGAAATTACCCATTCACAATGTTTAAGTCAAAGAGGTTTGAAATTGCATCGTATGCACTTCTAAAAATTCTCTTTAATAGAGATGAAAATATAAAGCTTTTGGAGCGGGTAATTGGATGAAACTTTGAGAACCTCTCAGGCCTCGCTTCATTTTACGATAATCGAAAGATGAGAAGAACTAAATGACGTCTCTGGATTAGCAAATGCTTGCACTGATGCAGCGGGTGTTCTACTCAGTCTTGTTACAGTTGGTCAATAGCATTCTCAGAGCTAGACTGTTACAAACAACTTCTTCTTGGAGTAGCATCAATTTCGACCTTCTATGCAATGCCTAATTCAACTGTCATTTTCATTCCTAGATCATGATAATTAGTGATGGGTCGTTCGATCACATACGGCTCTTTTTAAAAAGCTATTTTTGGTGAACATCGGGATCTGAAACGTATCTGTGGAAGAGCCGTTGATTTGACTCTCTGATTTGCATACTGCTACTACTGCACACTGTTACTAATGCATACAACTACTACTGCATACTGTAACTACTGCATACTACTACTACTGCATACTGTTACTACTGCATACTGCTACAACTGCATACTACCACTACTGCGTGCTACTACTACTGCATACTGTTACTACTGCATACTGTTACTACTGCATACTACTACTACTGCATACTGTTACTACTGCACACTGTTACTACTGCATACTGTTACTACTGCATACTATTACTACTGCATACTGCTACTAATGCATACTACCACTACTGCGTGCTACTAATACTGCATACTGTTACTACTGCATATTGCTACTGCTGCATACTACCACTACTGCGTGCAACTACTACTGCATACTGCTACTACTGCATACTACCACTACTGCGTGCTACTACTACTGCATACTGTTACTACTGCATACTGTTACTACTGCATACTACCACTACTGCGTGCTACTACTACTGCATACTGTTACTACTGCATAATACCACTTCTGCATGCTACTACTACTGCCCACTGTTACTACTACATACTGTTACTACTGCATACTGTTACCACTGCATACTAGCACCACTGCATAATGTTACAACTGCATGCTACTACTACTGCATACGATCACTACTGCATGCTACTACTACTGCATACTGTTTCTACTGCATACTACCACTACTGCCGTGCTACTACTACTGCATACTGTTACTACTGCATACAGTTACTACTGCATACTGTTACTACTACATGCTACCACTACTGCATACTGTTACTACTGCATAATGTTACTACTGTATACTATCTCTACTGCATAATGTTACTACTGCATACTGTTACTACTGCATACTGTTACTACTGCATACTGTTACTACTGCATACAGTTACTACTGCGTACTATTACTACTGCAAACTACCACTACTGCATAATGTTACTACTGCATGTCACTACTACAGCATTCTCTTACAACAGCATACAAACACTATTGCATAATGTTGCTACTGCATACTGTTACTACTGCATACTGTTACTACAGCATACTACTATTACTGCATAATTGTACTACTGCATACTGTTACTACTGCATACTACCACTACTGCATACTGTTACTACTGCGTACTGTTACTACTGCATACTACAACTACTGCATAATGTTACTACTGCATACTACCACTACTGCATACTGTTACTACTGCGTACTGTTAATACTGAATACTGTTACAACTGCATACTACCACTGCTGCATAATGCTACTACTCCATACTGTTAATACTGAATACTGTTACTACTGCATACTACCACTGCTGCATAATGCTACTACTCCATACTGCCACTACTACACACTATTACTACTGCATACTACCACTACTGCATACTTTAACTACTGCATTCTGCTAAAATTGCATACTGTTACTACTGCATACGACTACTATTGCATACTTTTACTACTGCATACCGCTACTATTGCATACTGTTACTACTGCAAACCACCACCACTGCATGATGTTACTACTGCACACTGGTAGTACTGCATACTGTTAGTACTGCATACTACCACTAATGCATAATGCTACTACTGAATACTGCTACTATTGCATACACTTAGTACTGCATACTGCTACTATTGCATATTGTTACTACTGCATACTACAACTGCTGCATAATCCTACTATTGCATGTTCTTAATAATGCATACTGCATACTGCTACCACTACATAATGTTACTGCTGTATACAGTTACTACTGCAAACTACCACTACTGCATACTGTTACTACTGCTGTTACTACTAAATCATGTTACTACTGCAGACTGCTACTACTGCATACTGCATACTATAAAATAATGTTACTACTGCATAATGTTACAACTGCATACTGCTACTACTGCATATTGTTACTACTGCATACTGTTACTACTGAAAATTGTTATTACTGCATACTGCTACTACTGCATACTGTTACAATTGCATACTGTTACTACTGCATACAGCCACTACTGTATAATGCTACTACTGTATACTGCTGCTACTGTATACTGCCGCTACTGCATAATGCTACTACTGCATACTGCTACTACTGCACACTGTTGCTACTGCATATTCTACTACTGCATACTGTTACTACTGCATATACAACAGCATACTACTACCACTGCATTATGTTACTGTTGTATACTGTTACTACTGAATAGTACCACTACTGCATACTGTTGCTACTGAATACCGCTACTACTAAATCATGTTACCACTGCATACTGCTACTACTGCATACTGCTACTACAAAATAAAGTTTCTACTGCATAATTTTACAACTGCATACTGCTACTACTGCATAATCTTGCTACTGCATATTCTACTACTGCATACTGTTACTACTGCATATACAACTGCATACTGCTACTACTGCATATACAAACAGTTCTATTTTTGTTTCATCAGACCAGAGGACATTTCTCCAAAAAGTACGATATTTCTCCCCGTGTGCAGTTGCAAACCGTAGTCTGTTTTTTTTATGGTGGTTTTGGAGAAGTGGCTTCTTCCTTGCTGAGTGGCCTTTCAGGTTATGTCGATCCACTCGTTTTACTGTGGATATAGATACTTTTGTACCTGTTTCCTCCAGCATCTTCACAAGGTCCTTTGCTGTTGTTCTGGGATTGATTTGTACTTTTCGCACCAAAGTACGTTCATCTCTAAGTGACATAACGCGTCTCCTTCCTGAGCTGTATGATGGCTGCGTTGTCCCATGGTGTTTATATTTGCGTACTATTGTTTGTACAGATTAACGTGGTACCTTCAGGCGTTAGGAAATTGATCCCAAGGATGAACCAGACTTGGCTGATTTCTTTTGATTTTCCCATGATGTCAAGCAAAGAGGCACTGAGTTTGAAGATAGGCCTACTACTGCATACTACTACTGCATACTGCTACTACTGCATACTGCGACTACAAAATAATGTTACTACTGCATACTGTTACTACTACATACTGCTACTACTGAATACTGTTATTACTGCATACTGTTACTACTGCATACTGCTTCGACTGTATACTGCTACTACTGCTCACTGTTACTACTAAATACTTATATTACTGCATACTGCTACTACTGCATACTGCTACTACTACATACTGCTACTAATGCATTCTGCTACTACTGAATAATGTAACTACTACATACTGCTACTACTGAATACTGTTATTACTGCATGCTTCTACTTCTTTATACTGCTACTACTGCATACTACTACTACATCTGCATACTGTTACTACTGCATACTGGTACTACTGCATACTGATAATACTGCATACTGCTACTACTGCATACCGCTACTACTGCATACTTCTACTTTTGGATACTGTTACTACTGCATACTGCTACTACTGCATACTGCTACTACTGCATACTGTTACTACTGTGTACTGTACTGTTACTACTGCATACTGCTACTATTCCAACCATTACATACAGGCTCAGATACACATACTGTACACATGATAAGAAACGGCCTCTACTTACACGTACACAGGGATTTTGTATTCTAGATATGTGATAGTAGAGTAGTGGCCTGAGGGAGCACGCTTAATGTGTTGTGAAAAGTGGTATGGAATGTAATGTAATATATTTTAAATTGTATATAACTGCCTTAAATGTTGCTGTAACCCAGGAAGAGTCACTTCTGCTTTGTCAGCAGCTAATTGGGATCCTTAATAAATCCCAAAATCCAAAAAAGATAAGTTATTAAAAACATTATCTGTAATTAAGTTATAAAAACATTATCTGTAGATAAGTTATAAAAACATTATCTGGAGATAAGTTATAAAACATTATCTGTGGATAAGTTATAAAAACATTATCTGTGGATAAGTTATAAAAACATTATCTGGAGATAAGTTATAAAAACATTATCTGTAGATAAGTTATAAACCATTATCTGTAGATAAGTTATAAAAACATTATCTGTAGATAAGTTGTAAAAACATCTGTAGATAAATTATAAAAACATTATCTGTAGATAAGTTATAAACCATTATCTGTAGATAAGTTATAAAAACATTATCTGTAGATAAGTTGTAAAAACATCTGTAGATAAATTATAAAAACATTATGACATCAAATCAAATCAAAGTTTATTTTTCACGTGCGCCGAATACAACAGGTGTAGACCTTACAGTGAAATGCTGAATACAACAGGTGTAGACCTTACAGTGAAATGCTGAATACAACAGGTGTAGACCTTACAGTGAAATGCTGAATACAACAGGTGTAGACCTTACAGTGAAATGCTGAATACAACAGGTGTAGACCTTACAGTGAAATGCTTACACACAGGCTCTAACCAACAGTGTAAAAAAGGTATTAGGTGAAAAATAGGTAAGTAAAGAAATAAAAACACCAGTAAAAAGACAGTGAGAAATAACAGTAGCGAGGCTATATACAGTAGTGAGGCTATAAAAGTAGCGAGGCTGCATACAGGCACCGGTTAGTCAGGCTGATTGAGGTAGTATGTACATGTAGATATGGTTAAAGTGACTATGCATATATGATGAACAGAGAGTAGCAGTAGCGTCAAAGAGGGGTTGGCGGGTGGCGGGACACAATGCAGATAGCTCGGTTAGCCAATGTGCGGGAGCACTGGTTGGTCGGGCCAATTGAGGTAGTATGTACGTGAATGTATAGTTAAAGTGACTATGCATATATGATAAACAGAGAGTAGCAGCAGCGTAAAAGAGGGGTTG
>QNTS01003687.1:193640-212603 GCA_003317085.1 Hucho hucho | reverse complement strand
TACCGCTTGCCATGCGGTAGTAGAGAGAATAGTCTAGTTTAGGGCCTTCCTCTGACACCGCCTGGTGTAGAGGTCCTGGATGCCAGGCAGCTTAGCCCCAGTGAAGTACTGGGCCGTATGCACTACCCTCTGTAGTGCCTTGCGGTCGGAGGCCGAGCAATTGCCGTACCAGGCAGTGATGCAACCAGTCAGGATGCTCTCGATATTGAAGCTGTATAAACTTTTTGAGGATCTGAGGACCCATGCCAAATCCTTTTAGTTTCCTGAGGGGGAATAGGCTTTGTTGTGCCCTCTTCACGACTGTCTTGGTGTGTTTGGACCATTCTAGTTTGTTGGTGATGTGGACACCAAGGAACTTGAAGCTCTCAACCTTCTCCACTACAGCCCCGTCAATGAGAATGGGGGCATGCTCGGTCCTCCTTTTCCTGTAGTCTACAATCATCTCCTTAGACTTGGTTACTTTGAGGGATAGGTTGTTATTCTGGCACCACCCGGCCAGGTCTCTGACCTCCTCCCTATAGGCTGTCTCGTCATTGTCGGTGATCAGGCCTACCACTGTTGTGTCATCTGCAAACTTAATGATGGTTTTGGAGTCGTGCCTAGCCATGCAGTCGTGGGTGAACAGGAAGTACAGGAGGGGACTGAGCATGCACCAATGGGGGCTCCAGTGTTGAGGATCAGCGTGGCAGATGTGTTGCTACCTACCCTTACCACCTGGGAGCGTCCCGTCAGGAGGTCCAGGATCCAGTTGCAGAGGTAGATGTTTAGTCCCAGGATCCTTAGCTTAGTGATGAGCTTTGAGGGCACTATGGTGTTGAACGCTGAGCTGTAGTCAAAGAATAGCATTCTCACATAGGTGTTCCTTTTGTCCAGGTGGGAAAGGGCAGTGTGGAGTGCAATAGAGATTGCATCATCTGTAGATCTGTTTGGGCGGTATGCAAATTGGAGTGGGTCTATTGTTTCTGGGATAATGGTGTTGATGTGAGCCATTACCAGCCTTTCAAAGCACTTCATGGCTACGGACGTGAGTGCTACGGGTCTCTAGTCATTTAGGCAGGTTGCCTTGGTGTTCTTGGGCACAGGGACTATGGTGGTCTACTTGAAACATGTTGGTATTACAGACTCAGTCAGGGACATATTGAAAATGTCAGTGAAGACACCTGCCAGTTGGTCAGCACATGCCCGGAGCACACGTCCTGGTAATCCATCTGGCCCCGCAGACTTGTGAATGTTGACCTGTTTAAAGGTCTTACTCACGTCAGCTACGGAGCGCGTGATCACACAGTCGTCCAGAACAGCTGATGCTCTCATGCATGCCTCAGTGTTGCTTGTCTCGAAGCAAGCATAGAAGTGATTTAGCTCGTCTGGTAGGCTCGTGTCACTGGGCAGCTCGCGGCTGTGCTTCCCTTTGTAGTCTGTAATAGTTTGCAAGCCCTGCCACATAAGACGAGCGTCGGAGCTGGTGTAGTATGATTCAATCTTAGCCCTGTACTGACGCTTTGCCTGTTTGATGGTTCGTCGCAGGGCATAGCAGGATTTCTTGTAAGCTTCCGGGTTAGAGTCCTGCACCTTGAGAGCGGCAGCTCTACCCTTTAGCTCAGTGTGAATGTTGCCTGTAATCCATGGCTTCTGGTTGGGGTATGTACGTACAGTCACTGTGGGGACGACGTCCTCAATGCACTTATTGATAAAGCCAGTGACTGATGTGGTGTACTCCTCAATGCCATCAGAGTAATCCCGGAACATGTTCCAGTCTGTGATAGCAAAACAGTCCTTTAGTTTAGCGTCTGCTTCATCTGACCACTTTTTTATAGACCGAGTCACTGGTGCTTCCTGCTTTAATTTTTGCTTGTAAGCAGGAATGAGGAGGATAGAGTTGTGGTCGGATTTACCAAATGGAGGGCGAGGGAGAGCTTGTACGCGTCTCTGTGTGTGGAGTACAGGTAAAAAAAAATCCCTCTGGTTGCACATTTAACATGTTGATAGAAATCTGGTAGAACTGATTTAAGTTTCCCTGCATTAAAGTCTCCGGCCACTAGGAGCGCCGCCTCTGGGTGAATGGTTTCCTGTTTGCTTATTTCCTTATACAGCTGACTGAGTGCGGTCTTAGTGCCAGCATCTGTCTGTGGTGGTAAATAAACAGCCACGAAAAGTATAGCTGAAAACTCTCTAGGCAAGTAGTGTGGCCTGCAATTTATCATAAGATACTCTACTTCAGGCGAGCAAAATCTCGAGACTTCCTTAGATTTCGTGCACCAGCTGTTGTTTACAAATTTGCACAGCCCCCCCTCGTCTTGCCGGAGTGTGCTGTTCTATCTAGCCGGGGCAGCGTATATCCCGCTAGCTGAATTTCCATGTCCTCATTCAGCCACGATTCCGTGAAACATGAGATGTTACAGTTTTTGATGTCCCGTTGGTAGGATATTCGTGATCGTACCTCGTCTAATTTATTGTCCAATGATTGCACGTTGGCAAGTAATATTGACGGTAATCTGGCTCTGTGTCCTCTGTATCTGCGTCTCTTCCTCTTGCAAATAACGGGGATGTTGTCCCTGTCGGGTGCTTGGAGAATGTCTTATGCGTCCTGCTTGTTGAGGAAAAATCTTTGTCTAATCTGAGGTGATTGTAACTCCTCACTGCTGGAACAATAGAAGGGAGGAAAGGTAGGGAGGGGAGAGCCTTTTCCTGGTCCACTCACATTTTTTGCACTTTGTTAATTTTTCTTTCTAATTTTTTTTTTAAGGCCAGTTAATAATTTGGTCAGGAAAACTCACATGTCATAATCTGACATAATGGATTGGCTTTTTTTCTTGGTTTTAGGTACATTTTTAAGTACTGATTACATTTAGAGCCATTAAAGGAGCCAAATGAACAGCTATTTTAGCTGAGTGGAGTGAAATGAGCCGGCTCACTGAAAATACTCGGAACGCCCATCACTAATGATTGTTCACTAATAATTTATTTCTCAACCACCTAACATACCGTGTTGTAAGCTGTGGTAGGTTACATCATACGAATTAGGTTGCTTGTCGCACGTAGGTTGCTTGTCGCACGTAACAACAAAAGAGAATTACAGGGAGAATTTACGTTGGCGATTAGGGGAACTAACGACAAAGGTTAGGAGAGGTAAAACGACAAAGGTTAGGTGAGTTTACGTAGCAGGTTAGGTGAATTGGGTTAAGTTTAGAATAAGGGTTAGCTAAAACGCTACGGTGAATGCTCTTGTATTGCAGGTCTTAGGAATCAAGCACAGGAAACAGAGTAAAACTCCTTTACTAAACGGACACAAACTACTAACCCAGGAGTATTCACACCTGCTCACGAACAACGGAGCACAACTTACAGAAAACAATCACGGACTAAAACCAGGGGGCGACAGAGGGATTAAATAGGACACATACAATTAGTGAAATGGGAACCAGGTGTGAATGAAACAAGACAAACATAAAATGAGAAATGGATCGGTGGTGGCTAGAACTCCGGTGACGTCGACCGCCCCTAGCCGCCCGAACTAGGAGAGGGACCGACTTCAGCGGAAGTCGTGACAGTCCCCGACGCGACTCGAACATTCAACCTTTGGATTGTCCAACTTTCCTGGATTACGCCCACCCATCCTACCCGACCAACTTCCCTACTTTAGTTTCTGTCTCAAGTAACGAGACCATTAGTAGGTATCATACATCTAGGAGGTGCTCAGAAATACATCAAGTATATTTCGTATGGCTCTGAGGCCAGGCTGGTGCCTCAATAGCTAGAACCGCACACGACATATGTCATGTCATGCGTGTGACAGCATTAAGTGGACCTTGTGTAGAGTAGCTCTTAGTAAGTGTTACTCCTTTGTTTCAGGGTTGTAAGCTCGGTGACCTGAATCGAGGGGTCCTGGATGGTAGGAAGAAGAGAAAGAGAGCCACCGTCCGGCCCTGTCCAACACCACCGGCTGAAATTCAATAAACCACATGAAAGAGGCTAATCACATGGCTTCCATTATAATCCATTCACTTTAATGAAATATGGGCTCCCATAAAATAATAAAACTTCAAAAGGGGAAACTGCCATATTTTTATACCATCTGAACGTTAAACATAAAAGGGAACGGAGTCGATATGAAATCTGTTAAGAGTCTTCTAAATATACCCTGGAGAGTCAGAAATCATGAAGCATGGGTCCAGTATATTACAAGACTGCTCAACTAGACTGATTAAGGGATGGGTCGAAATGTACATAATGGTTACCTGGAGGAAAATGGGGGAGGGTCATGGTTTTTCCATTTCAGTCAAGGGGAGGGTTTAGTATTTTTAAAATCGATTCCAGTGGAGGATCATGTATTTCGTAATTGATAACATTTCAATATTTCTCAGTGTTTTAGAATGAGAAGCTTATTAGGCTATATGTTGATGTGTGCCGTTGTTGCCCCTCATCTGTGATTCTCTGCTGGGCGCACAATATCAAGTGCAGGCTATTATATTAGGCTATTTAGTGTCTCAATCAAACTGCATGTCTAAGGCTCTGGTATGTCCAAGAAGTGAGGGTAAATGGTAGACATGTTGTCTACTATCCACTTTTTGTTTTAAATATTATTTTGGGTATAGGGGAGGGTCCTTTTTTTTCATTTCAGAGAGGCCTGATTTATTCCATGTAACCCTTATTATAAATAATAATCCCTTACACAGGAAAAAGAGAGATTGTGCAGCTTTTGAGAAATGCTAAAATGTTCTTGGCCATGTTCTGTTATAATCTCCACCCGGCACAGCCAGAAGAGGACTGGCCCACCCATCATAGCCTGGTTCCTCTCTAGGTTTCTTCCTAGGTGCTTGCCTTTCCAGGGAGTTTTTCCTAGCCACCGTGCTTCTACACCTGCATTGCTTGCTGTTTGGGATTTTAGGCTGGGTTTCTGTACAGCACTCTGTGACATCAGCTGATGTAAGAGGGGCTTTATAAATAAAATAAAAATTATTGTGGCATGTCGAAGTTTGGTAGCTGAAGTCTATGCCACTTCGTTGGTGATTGGTCAACAGTACTACTCCTAGTGAGAACATGAAGTGTTTGTTGTCATTCAACAAGGGATGACTAGTTTTCATACACATTTTTTCACTTGAGAAATACTGCACCAAACATCTTAGCCAGATGTAAAAATGCGTGACTAAGACCTCCTCAGCAAAAACATCGAAATTAATGACAGATTTTTTTTATTTATCTTACATTAATTCAGACTATTTTGAGGAAGTGTTTTTGGATGTGTTGTTCCTACGGTGGCTCCATAGAAGATCTTTAGGGAATAGGAGAGCACAGATGGATGCTTTGCCTAGCCGAGTTCTGCTAGGAGTTAACCAAACCTACGAATGTACAGTTGAAGTCGGAAGTTTACATACACCTTAGCCAAATACATTTAAACTCAGTTTTTCACAATTCCTGACATTTAAATATTAGTACTAGTAAATATTCCCTGTTTTAGGTCAGTTAGGATAACCATTTTATTTTAAGAATGTGAAATGTCAGAATAATAGTAGAGAGAATGATTTATTTCAGCTTTTATTTCTTTCATCACATTCCCAGTGGGTCAAAAGTTTACATACACTCAATTAGTATTAGGTAGCATTGCCTTTAATTAAATTGTTTAACTTGGGTCAAACGTTTTGGCTAGCCTTCGACAAGCTTCCCACAATAAGTTGGGTGAATTTTGGCCCATTCCTCCTGACAGAGCTGGTGTAACTGAGTCAGGTTTGTAGGCCTCCTTGCTCGCACACGCTTTTTCAGTTCTGTCCACAAATTTTCTATAGGATTGAGGTCAGGGCATTGTGATGGCCACTCCAATACCTTGACTTTGTTGTCCTTAAGCCATCTTGCCACAACTTTGGAAGTATGCTTGGAGTCAACGTCCATTGGGAAGACTCATTTGCGACCAAGCTTTAACTTCCTGACTGATGTCTTGAGATGTTGCTTCAATATATCCACATAATTTTCCTTTTTCATGATGCCATCTATTTTGTGAACTGCATTAGTCCCTCCTGCAGCAAAGCACCCCCACAATATGATACTGCCACCCACGTGCTTCATGGTTGGGATGGTGTTCTTCGGCTTGCAAGCCTCCCCCTTTTTCCTCCAAACATAATGATGGTCATTATGGCCAAATAGTTATATTTTTGTTTCATCAGACCAGAGGTCATTTCTCCAAAAAGTACGATCTTTGTCCCCATGTGCATTTGCAAACCGTAGTCTGGCTTTTTTATGGCGGTTTTGGAGCAGTGGCTTCTTCCTTGCTAAGTGGCCTTTCAGGTTAGGTCGATATAGGACACATTTTACTGTGGATATAAACACTTTTGTACCTGTTTCCTCCAGCATCTTCACAAGGTCCTTTGCTGTTGTTCTAGGATTGATTTGCACTTTTCGCACCAAAGTCCGTTCATCCCATGGTGTTTATACTTGCGTACTATTGGTTGTACAGATGAACGTGGTACCTTCAGGCATTTGGAAATTGCTCCCAAAGATTAACCAGACTTTTGGAGGTCTACAATTTTCTTTCTGATGTCTTGGCTGATTTCTTTTGATTTTCCCATGATGTCAAGCAAAGAGGCACTGAGTTTGAAGGTAGGCCTTGAAATACATCCACAGGTACACCTCCAATTGACTCAAATTATGTCAATTAGCCTATCAGAAGCTTCAAAAGCCATGACATAATTTTCTGGAATTTTCCAAGCTGTTTAAATGCACAGTCAACTTAGTGTATGTAAACTTCTGACCCACTGGAATTGTGATACAGTGATTTGTAAGTGAAATAATCTGTCTGTAAATAATTGTTGTAAAAATGCCTTGTGTCATGCACAAAGTAGGTGTCCTAACCAACTTGCCAAAACTATAGTTTGTTAACAAGAAATTTGAGGAGTGGTTGAAAAAGGAGTTTTAATGACTCCAACCTAAGTGTATCTAAACTTCCGACTTCAACTGTACAGTGAGGGAAAAAAGTATTTGATCCCATGCTGATTTTGTACGTTTGCCCACTGACAAAGAAATGATCAGTCTATAATTTTAATGGTAGGTTTACTTGAACAGTGAGAGACAGAATAACAACAAAAAATCCAGAAAAACTCATGTGAAAAATGTTAGAAATTGATTTGCATTTTAAAGAGGGAAATAAGTATTTGACCCCTCTGCAAAACATGACTTAGTACTTGGTGGCAAAACCCTTGTTGGCAATCACAGAGGTCAGATGTGTCTTGTAGTTGGCCACCAGGTTTGCACACATCTCAGGAGGGATTTTGTCCCACTCCTCTTTGCAGATCTTCTCCAAGTCATTAAGGTTTCGAGGCTGACGTTTGGCAACTCGAACCTTCAGCTCCCTCCACAGATTTTCTATGGGATTAAGGTCTGAAGACTGGCTAGGCCACTCCAGGACCCTACTGTGCTTCTTCTTGAGCCAATCCTTTGTTGCCTTGGCCGTGTGTTTTGGGTCATTGTCATGCTGGAATACCCATCCACGACCCATTTTCAATGCCCTGGCTGAGGGAAGGAGGTTCTCACCCAAGATTTGATGGTACATGGCCCCGTCCATCGTCCCTTTCATGCGGTGAAGTAGTCCTGTCCCCTTAGCAGAAAACCCCCCCCTAATGTTTCCACCTCCATGTTTGATGGTGGGGATGGTGTTCTTGGGGTCATAGGCAGCATTCCTCCTCCTTCAAACATGGCGAGTTGAAGAGCTCCATTTTGGTCTCATCTGACCACAACACTTTCACCCAGTTCTCCTCTGAATCATTCAGATGTTCATTGGCAAACTTCAGACGGGCATGTATATGTGCTTTCTTGAGCAGGGGGACCTTGCGGGCGCTGCAGGATTTCAGTCCTTCACGGCGTAGTGTGTTACCAATTGTTTTCTTGGTGACTATGGTCCCAGCTGCCTTGAGATCATTGACGAGATCCTCCCGTGTAGTTCTGGGCTGATTCCTCACAGTTCTCATGATCATTGCAACTCCACGAGGTGAGATCTTGCATGGAGCCCAAGGCCGAGGGAGATTGACAGTTCTTTTGTGTTTCTTCCATTTGTGAATAATCACACCAACTGTTGTCACCTTTTCACCAAGCTGCTTGGCGATGGTCTTGTAGCCCATTCCAGCCTTGTAGGTCTACAATCTTGTCCCTGACATCCTTGGAGAGCTCTTTGGTCTTGGCCATGGTGGAGAGTTTGGAATCTGATTGATTGATTGCTTCTGTGGACAGTTGTCTTTTATACAGGTAACAAGCGGAGATTAGGAGCACTCCCTTTAAGAGTGTGCTCCTAATCTCAGCTTGTTACCTGTATAAAAGACACCTGGGAGCCAGAAATCTTTCTGATTGAGAGGGGGTCAAATACTTATTTTCCTCATTAAAATGCAAATCAATTTATAAAATTTTTCACATGCGTTTTTCTGGATTTTTTTGTTTGTTATTCTGTCTCTCACTGTTCAAATAAACCTACCATTAAAATTATAGACTGATCATTTCTTTGTCAGTGGGCAAACGTACAAAATCAGCAGGGAATCAAATACTTTTTTCCCTCACTGTATGTGCCTAACAGTGGAAAAGCATAAAAACAACCATTACTGTACAATCACTTCCTGGGAAAGTCTAAATGGGATCCTTGGGACGTCACCCCATCGAAGTTGAACATTAAAACAGTTATGATTCGGGTTGGGTAAGGGTAGGGGTTAAGGTTAGAGATAGGATTTAGGATTTAGGGTAGGGAAGTCCCAAGGATCCCAGATAGCACTAACCATCACTTCCTGGACAAATGTCTTACACTGACAAACTTACGTTCACATACTTCAACAGATTCTCCTCATGCGTATAAAAAATATACAGCTTTGACCCTTTCCTACACTCAGCCTAACACTGCCAAGTCTTTCTCTCACACACGTCAGGACACAAACACACACACTCCCTATGGAGGCTCTCTGCTAAATGAATAACCCAGGCCAGCGTGGAAGAGATAGTGTGTTTTGGTGCTTCTAGTGTAAGGGCTGACTGATTTACCAACAGCTTTGCCTCAACTCTACTGAGGACAGGGCTAACTGATTAAACAACAGCTTTGCCTAAACTATACTGAGGACAGGGCTAACTGGGGGAGTTTGATTTAAAGTCCTAATATCAGCAGTTATTGCTACTCCCGTTCTCCAGTTTCATAGTTAAGGGTAATGGAATCCTCACCCATCATTGAGCATGTTGATCGCCTGTTAAACCGACCCCGACCTATCACGACAAAGCTCCTGGCTGTCACCTACCTATCAGATATGAGGAGAGTCCAATGTTTTCTACACATGACAAATTGAGTGGACTTGAGTTATGTACTAGCCTGGCTGACACGACTCACGTGGTCAGCGAGGGAGAGCATACTGGTCTGGACAGGAGGCCATTGTAAATGCAGTATTCACGCAGAGTTGTGCTTATTTCTGGCTGAGATTTGATTTGTTCTCTCAGACTTTTATTTTTGAGGTGGGTCCCATTATGTCTGGCGAAAAACAAACACTGCATTCCACAGTAAGAACCTCATACAAACAGTCAAGCATGGTTGCGGTAGTGTGGTGGTTTGGGAAGTCTTTGTTGCCTCAGGACCTGGACAACTTGCCTTAATGGAAAGAACCATGAATTCTGCTCTGTATCAGAGAATTCTACAGGAGAATGTCAGGCCATCCGTCTGTGAACGGAAGCTGTGTATCTGGTTTTACAAGATGGTGCCGACAGAGATGGTCGCCTCGCTTTGAGTTCTTAGGAAACTATACAGTATTTTTTGTTTTTTATGTATTGTTTCTAACATTGTTACCCCAGGAAATCTTAAGTCTTATTACATACAGCCGGGAAGAAATATTGGATATAAGAGCAACGTCAATTTACCAACATTATGACCAGGAATACAACTTTCCCGAAGCAGATCCTCTGTTCGGACCGTCACAAAGGACAATGGATCTAATCCCAGTAGCCAACCTAAAACAACGGCGCCGCAGTAGAGGCAGATGGAGAGGCCTCCAGGTCAGGCTCTGTAGACGTGCACATCACCCACCGCTCCCGAGTATCCTACTCGCCAATGTCCAGTCTCTTGATAACTACTTAGGGAGTGGTGGGACACTACCCGGTGAAATGTAAGGCGCCAAATTCAAAATCCAAAAGTTGAATTATTAAACATTCATCAATATACAAGTGTTGCATAGTCATCAAAATCTCGGATTCTTGGCAATATCACAGCGTTGTCAGATTTCATTAGCATAAATTCATAAACCATCGCGGTTCACACAAAACACATTTCACAGCGAAAACAAATCCCTTACCTTTTGAAGAACTTCTGCTGAGGGCTTCCCAAGTGTCCAACGAAGACATCCAATGGTTCTTTTGTTAGAAAAAGTCATTTATTATATCCATAAATCTTAGTTTGGTTGGCGCGTTATGTTCATAAAATACAGCGTCCACTCGCCCATTGAACCGTGAAGAGAACGCGTTCAACCTATACCTATACACTTGTCCAAGAACAATCAAACATCATTGATAATGTATCCTTATGAACACTTTTATGTATATTTACTATAATATTTCAACCGGATTATAAACTGGACGATAGGAAAGGAAAAAACCACAGCGCATGCGAGCCCGTGAACGCGCTTCCTCTTCTGTATACATCCAATGACCAGTTTGAAATTCTTCTTCTATTACCATCCAGAGCAACTAAACATCACCAAACACTGTCTAGAGACTGTTGACATCCAGTGGAAGCAATAGGTACTGCAATCTTACTCCCAGAAATGACTGTTTTCAATAGGGAGGGGTTCAAAATGAGGCAATGTGTCAAAAACACTTTTTCCAGGACAGAAATTCCTCGGGTTTTCACCTGCTATATCCGTTCTGTTATACTCAGACATTATGTTAACACTTTTAGAAACTTCAGAGTGTTTCCTATCCAATAGTACTAATTATGTGCATATCCTATTTTGTGGGCCTGAGTGGGAGGCATTTTACTTTGGGCACGCCAGACTCTCCAAAACCATCACCTCGGGAGCCGCTCCCTAAGAAGATAACAAGGTAGACGGAATTTGAGCAAAGGTTGCCTTCCAGAAAGACATCAGAGATTGTAACATTCTCTGTTTCATGGAAACATGGCTCTCTCTCTCGGGATATGTTGTCAGAATTGTTTCAGCCACCGGGCTTCTCCATACATCGCGCCGACAGAGATAAACACCTCTCTGGGAAGAGGAAGGGCGGGGGTGTATGCTTCATGAATAACGACTCATGATGTAATCATAACAACATACAGGAATTCAAGTCCTTCTTCTCACCCGACCTAGAACTCCTTACAATCAAGCCATTTACCTACCAAGAGAATATTTGTCAACAACGTTTCGCGGGCGCGAGATTGTGAGCGCGCCCCACTTTATTTTCCTTTCCTTTCGTTCACCTTATCGTCCGGATGAAATATTACAGTAAATATACATAAAAGGATACCTAAAAGGATACATTAAAAATGATGTTTGATTTGTTTGGAGAAAGTGTATAGGTATAATTTGAACGTGTTCTCTTCACAGTTCAATGGGCGACTCGACGGTGGATTTTCTGATCATAACGCGCCAACCAAACGGAGATTTGTGGATATAATAAATTACTTTTTCTAACAAAAGAACCATTGGATGTCTTCGTTGGACACTTGGGAAGCCCTCAGCAGAAGTTCTTCGAAAGGTAAGAGATTTATTTTAGCTCTGATATGGGTTTTGTGTGACCCACGCTGGATATGAATTTATGCTAATGTGTAAAATAGGAGCGGTGCTATCCTCAAACAATCAAATGTTGTGCTTTAAAGCCTTTTTGAAATCTGACAACGCTGTGATATTGCCAAGAATCTGAGCTTTTGATGACTATGCAACACTTGTATATTGATGAATGTAATAATTCAACTTTGGATTTTGAATTTGGCGCCTTACAATTCACCGGTTAGCCCGCTAGCGCGCCGCTACTCCCTAAGTAGTTAAAGTGACTACTGATCCATTTATTAACCTCAACAGGTACTGGGGCAGTATTCGGAAGTTTGGAGAGTCTGGCGTGCCCAAAGTAAAATGCCTGCCACTCAGGCCCAGAAACTAGGAAATGCACATAACTAGTACTATTGGATAGAAAACATTCTGAACTCTAAAACCGTTAAAATAATGTCTGTGAGTGTAACAGAACTGATATGGCAGGTGAAAACCCGAAGGCATCCTATTTTCTGGGCCTGAGTGGCAGGCATTTTACTTTGGGCACGCCAGACTCTCCAAAACCGTCACCTCTGCTGCCGCTCCCTAAGAAATTAAACAATGCTACTTTAAATAATGCCACTTTAATAATGTTTACATATCTTACATTACTCACATCACATGTATATACTGTATTTTATACCATCTATTGCACCTTGCCTATGCCACTCGGCCATCGCTCATCCATGTTATTATATGTACATATTCTCATTCACCCCTTTAGATGTGTGTGTATAAGGTAGTTGTTGGGGAATTGTTAGATTGCTTGTTAGATATTACTGCACTGTCGGAACTAGAAGCACAAGCATTTCGCTACACTCGCATTAAAATCTGCTAACCATGTGTATGTGACCAATACAATTTGATTTGATTTGAGAATGGTGGAGATCCAGCTAAATTCTGGAAAGTCTTTGAAACAAACCTCCACCCCCTCATTGCCCCAACAGGTTATGACAGCCTCTGGTCCCATAACAGACACAAATAAAATGTGTGGTGCTTTTAATAACCATTTTGCCTCAGCCGGCCACCTGTTTCAAAGGATAATTTCTGAAAATACCTCAAGTTTCACAAGAGGGAGTCCTTTATTCACCTCTAAACAGATAGCAGAGAATGATGCCCTGTTATGTACTGTTATTATCCTTACATCTGAGCAGGCTATGTTGGAGCTCCAATCAATTTTTTTTACCTCGCAGAAAGCCCTTGTTGATGTATTGGTACTTAGTGCGGGGAAAAGTAAATGATTGTTGTTTTCTAATTCTTAAAGAAATATTTCAGATGGTTTACACATCTATGCTTTGTATGGTTTTCTTATCAAGCAGGTTCCTGCCTATAAATATCTAGGCTTTTGGATACATATATATATTTTTTTTTACATATGGATAAGCTAATTAGAAAATTAGAATTAAAGTAGACTCATTTTATAGATATCATTCCTCTTCCTTAACAGCAGGAAGCAGGTTGTACAGGAAACCTTCCCACCAGCTCTTGATTGTGGTGACACTATTTATCAGAATGCAGCAGCCACCACTATAAAACCCTGTAATGCAGTGTACCATAGTGCGCTTCGATTTACCACAGGTGACAGGTTTAATACTCATCACTGCATCCTTTATCAGGTCAGATGGACGTCTCTAAATTCCACCTAGATCACTTGATTTCTCCCTTTTTGTTTATAAAGCTCTCCTGCAACAAGCTTTCATCATATCTCTCTTCTCTGTTAAAGTATATAAATACGAGGCACCAACTCCACTCACAGGGTTGGTTAACTCTTGAGGTTCCTCGTGTCTCTAGGTAAATCAGGTTATACTAAGGTATATGGAATTGTTTTAAGAAGGTCATACCAAGGATTATTTAGCTGTTTGATTTAGATTTTTAAGACACCTTGAAGTATAAAAACATATATACAACAATTATTTAATGAAAAACACATTTTGGCCTTAATGCTATTAGCCCATACAAACGCATTGAATAACAGATTCACTACATGGAACAACAGATAGTCCCCCAAAAAAATAATCTGAAGGAAGTTTCTTCTGAAGTTTCTGTCCTATATCTGAGAGATATAAGAAAGATCGGGAAACATATTTTACTTGTATTTAACCCCTTATTTTCAACTGGTCCAGGGGGACCTTCAGACGGGTGTTGTGAGGCCTGTGGGCATCCCAGAGCAAAACAAATTACTTGTATGTGTTTTTGGTTTTCTCACGTTTCCACAGAGGGGTCATATTAGTGTGTAGCCCAAACTGTTCGGACGCTACAGACAGAAGTTTGCAGATCGGCTGTACCGACTTCAAACGAGTTCCAAGATGATTGTCGGGGTCGTAGCAAAATTGAGAAAACCATTGTGTTGGTGAGAGTCTCATCTTTCCATAGAGGAGTCATAATAGTTTGTAGGCCAAACCGTTCAGACTGTACAGACGATTTTGTGAGAAGACCTATTTTCGGGATGTCCAATGGTCTGAAAAACATTGCTCTAGCTCTGTCGCCTTCCACCCCAGATACGGAAGTGTTACATAGTCGGATGCGGTTTATTGACATGCATCCAATTAAAAACAAATATATATATCTCTTACCTAAAATGAAAGATTTGTATGGGGATTATGCTAATTAGATTCCGGTAGACCTTTTTTAACCAATGATGTACAGTGCCATCAGAAAGTATTCACATCCCATTCCGTTTTGTGTTTTTAGAGTTTAAATCTATTAAATTCAGATGTGTCACTGGCCTACACATAATACCCCATAATGTCAAAGTGGAATAATGTTTTAGACGATGAAATATCTTGATCAACAACCAATCAACAACCAACTTGATGAGCTTGATACATTCTTTTTTAAGAATAATTTGCAAATACAAGTACAATCCAGTTGTGCAAAGCTCTTAGAAACTTACCCAGAAAGACTCACAGCTGTAATTGCTGCCAAATGTGATTCCAACATGTATTGACTCAGGGGTGTGAATACTTATGTAAATGAGATATTAATGTATTTCATTTTCAATAAATTTGCAAACATTTCTAAAACATGTTTTCACATGATCATTATGGGTATTGTGTGTAGATGGGTGAAATTTTTTATTTATTTAATCAAATTTGAATTCAGGCCGTAACACCACAAAATGTGGAATAAGTCAAAGGGAATGAATACTTTTTGAAGGCATTGTAAATAAACCCTGGATGACTGACAGGGGGTGCTGTATTGAAGCAGCCATCTTGGTACTTCTTCTCCAGTATAACAAATATTTTGGAAGTTGTAGAAATGAATTTTAATGTCTGCATTCGTTTTTGACACATTTATTCTATTACAGGCGCCTTAATTCATATTTTTATTTTAATATTATGTGTGCTAAACATACAAATAAAAGAATTTACAAATATATTCAAACATTTTCCTTTTTTGTGGGGGGGAGACTAATGTTTCTTTCCCCACTACAACTAAACAAAACTTAAATGCATGCATTTTTGTTCATGGAACATTTAATTGAAATGCTGTAGAACTACATTCATTCCTATGAGGAGTGCTCCAACTGGGGAGTGCCAGTATGGCCGACCGGTAGCTTCAAAGCCAAGGTTAATACATAGGCTCAGCAATCCAGGGTTTGTATACATCTTTGGTTTTAACACCGTTGCAGCTGACAATATTTTTCAATGACAACACATTTGTGGCATCCATCATCCATGTATAGACAGGTGTTCGGACACGCAGATACCTAATTAGCACAGTCGACTCTGTCTTCCATCTGTTTTTCATAAACATGTGCTATAACATGGAAATATCTTAGCTAGCTAGCTAGCTAATGTTTGCTTACAGCTACATTGATGAACACACAAAGATTAGCAGCTAACGTTAGATAGCAAGTAGCTAGCAGGCTAACTTGATTAAAGGCAACAATATCAACACTGGTCGGAACAAAAGAATGTTAGCCATTCATTTGTGACTTTGTCACTTGGCAGTGTGTGTTGGCTGTGTCTGCTGTGTTTGAGTCTGGCAGCAGTAGTAGCAACTAGAGAGGCTTCCTCTCACTCCACCGGCTCCCAGAGCGAGGAACAATGAAGGTTGTTTGATTTAGCACAAAGTCACACCTTTCCCCAAGGCCAGCACAGCGCCTGGGCCAAACCCCATGTTTTCGTTTAAACTATATTTTTTCTATCAAATGCCGAACGCATTAACTTCCGAGTTAATTCTCTTCGGTCATCGTCACGGTCGACACAGCGACGGCTCTCGGGGACATTGTTCAAACTGGAAACCGCATATCATAAGGCCACATTTATTGTAACTGGGGACTATAATAAATTAAATCGGGAAGAAAATGCTACAGAAGTTTTATCAACACATCGCCTGCACTACTTGCTCGTCAATAGTTCTTGACCATTGCTACTCCCAATTCCAGGACGGTTATAAAGCCCTCCCCTTCCCTCCCTTTGGCAAATCAGATCACGCCTCCATTCTACGTGGTAAAGACTGTTCAACGTTGGTCTGACCAATCGGTATCTATGCTTCAAGATTGTTTTGATCTCATGGACTGGGATATGTTCCTGGTTGCCTCTGAGAATAACATAATAGTAAACACTTCATCAGATTATTGCATAGAGGATGTTGTTCCCAATGTGACGATTAGTGCTTATCCAAACCAAAAAACATGGATAAAAGGCAGCATTTGTGCAAACTGAAAGTGCGAACCACTGCATTTAACCACGACAAGGTGACTGGGAACGTGGACTTGTACAAATAGACCACTTACGCCCTCCGTAAGGCAATTAATAAAGAGTCAAAACGTCAGTACAGAGACAAAGTGGAGTCGCAATTCAATGGCTCAGACAACAGAAGTTTGTGGCAGGGACTCCAGACAATCACAGATTATGAAGGTAAAACCAGCTATGTCGCTGGCAACAATGACTTGCTCCCGGACAAGCTAAACACCTTCTTCGTGGCTGATGTGAGTAAGACATTTAAGCGTGTTAAACCTCTGAAGGTGGCCGGCCCAGACAGCATCCCTATCCGCGTCCTCGGAGCATGTGCTGGCTGGAGTGTTTATGGACATATTCAATCTCTCCCTATCCTAGTCTGTTGTCCCCACTTGCTTCAAGATGTCCACCATTGTTCCTGTAGCCAAGAAAGCGAAGGTAACTGAACCAAATGACTATCACTCCGTAACACTCACTTCTGTCATCATGAAGTGCTTTCAGAGGCTAAATGAGGATCATATCACCTTACCCTACACCCTAGACCCACAAGAATGTGCATACCGCCCCAACAGGGAAAGTGGGATAATGGGATAACTAATCAGTTGTACAACTGAATGCATTCAAATGAAATGTGTCTTCCGCATTTAACCCAACCCCTCTGAATCAGAGTGGTGTGGGTGGCTGCCTTAGTCGACATCCACGTCTTGGGAATAGTGGGTTAACTGCCTTGCTCAGGGGCAGAACGACAGATTTTTTACCTTGTCAGCTTGGGAATTTGATCGAGAAAAGTTTCTGTTACTGGCCTAATATTCCTACCCACCAGGCTACAGATCCACCGGTGATGCAATCACCATCGCACTCCACACTGTCCTATCCCATCTGGACAAAAGGAATACCTTCAGTATGTAAGAACGCTGTTCATTGACTACAGCTCAGCCTTTAATACCATAGTGCCCTCCAAGCTCATTGCTCAGCTCGGGGCCCTGGGTTTGAACCCCGCCCTGTGAAACTGGGTCCTTGACCTCCGGACAGAGCGTCCCGAGGTGGTGAAGGTAGGCAACAACACCTCAGCTACGCTGATCCTCATCACAGGGGCCCCACAAGGGTGCATGCTCAGCCCCCTCCTGTACTCCCTGTTCACCATGACTGCGTGGCCAAGCACATCAATCATCAAGTTTTCAGATGACACAACAGTGGTAGACCTGATTACCAACAATAATGAGAAGGTGAGGGCCCTGGCAGAATGGTGCCAGGAAAATAACCGACCCCTCAATGTCAACAAATCGAAGGTACGTTTGATCGGGGGCTTGGCAACCATAGGGGATATGTTTAATCATGGGTCGGACCAGACTGTCGAGCTAAGACAGTCAGATGGGTCTATGAGAAATTAGAGAGATCTAAATACATCATTTCTATTTCATTGCGTTCAAGCTCGTAACACTCTGTACCATCTGAAAACATTTTGGATTTCTTAATCTTGGACTGGAATTCCTCTTGGAACAATTTGCTGTATTGCATGCCTTTAGACAGAAGTTGACAAACGTTGCAAGAATGTCAAATTGAGCACCTGGGACAGATGTTGATCCTGTTGCCATGGTGAGAACTCTCTAGAGAAGGGCGTTCCAATTGGAATGTGCAAAGCCCAAAAGTATTCAAGAAACTTGTTCAATGACCTGAATGGAACCCTGGTCAGTTGCCCTATTTAAGCCTTGCATCATCGGAGTGTAGATTACTAAGCTTGGCTTTGTGCCTCCAAATTCCCACACAACCAAGACGCATTGACTTCATCTCAAAGTTTCAGTATTCAACGAACATAAAAGTCTTATTGTATAATTACTAACTTCGTTCACGTGGCATGACATCAGACCTACTGGTTACATCAAAAAGCGTTGATGTCGCATGACAACAGGCATCAACAAGGCCGCTCAGTTGAGAGGATGCTGATACTGTAACGAGCAACGTTTATATACACTGCAGTTTAATCTTCATTGCTTGTCCCGTGGAGTGTTACACTGCATTATAAATACACAGTTAATGACAGGCAGGATTAGCAACATGGTAGTTTGAACTCCTTGCATTGTTGACTGCGGCAGGTAGCCTAGTGGTTAGAGCGTTGGACTTGTAACCGAAAGAGGTTGCCTGAGATGACAAGGTAAAAATCAGTCGTTCTGCCCCGGAACAAGGCAGTAAACCCACTGTTCCTAGGCTGTCATTGAAAATAAGAATTTGTTCTTAACTGACTTGCCTAGTAAAATAAAGGTAAAATATATGTATATATTTTTTTTTTAACTGATATACAGTAGTATGTCTACAGAGGTGGTTGTTAGGGTGTTTTCAGATGTGGGTTCAGTCTTGGGCTTCCACCACATCTCTCTCTCTCTCTCTCTCTCTCTCTCTCTCTCTCTCTCTCTCTCTCTCTCTCTCGCTGTCTCTTTCTCTCTCTCGCTTGCTGTCTCTTTCATTCAATCATTCTCTTGCTCGCACGGTCTCTCTAACATTCTCTCTCTCTCTCTCTCTCTCTCTCTCTCTCTCTGTCTCTC
>QNTS01003687.1:183383-193614 GCA_003317085.1 Hucho hucho | reverse complement strand
TCACTCTCTCTCTCTCTCTCTCTCTCTCTCTCGCTCTCTCTCTGTCTCTTTCACTTCCCCCACCCACCTTGGTTCAGAGGCAACGATCCAGGCCTCCTGCAGTGTAATGTAATGTTAAAGGAATCTGCTTGCCGTAAACCTGCTAAGATGTTTTCAAAAGGCCTTGTGTGGACTGATGGGGAGAGAGGGAGGGCGTAGAGGGAGAAGGGGCTGCCAACAATACACACACTAGTCAGTACCTTTCTCTCTCTATCTCTCCATTTACCTCTTTCCATTTCTCTCTCTCTCTCTCTCTCTCTCTCTCTCTCTCTCTCTCTCTCGCTAGGCTGATTCCAAAACCATGGCGTTGTTTCTGAGCATAATTGTTTTATTTTTTTATTTTTTTATTTCCCCTTTATTTAACCAGGTAAGCTAGTTGAGAACAAGTTCTCATTTACAACTGCGACCTGGCCAAGATAAAGCAAAGCAGTGCGACAAAAACAACAAGAGGGACCTCAGCCATTAAGATGATGCCCCTGTTGACAGAATGTCCCCTCTGGATATGGATACGGTTTCCATTGGGGTGCTTTGTCAGGCGTTTTATGATTATTTTAAGGTGGAGGAGGAGACGAAGCTTGTGGTCATGATTGTACTTAAATATCTAGAAGGTTTTTAGAGACTTATGTTGACTATAACAGGGTTGACGATTTAATCTTAAATCAGCCATGAATCCACTTCTGAAAGAAGGAATAGAAGCTTGTTGTGTGCAACAGGGAGTGGCAATTGAATGCAAGCTTCACACAAAAACAGTACAATTGTTTAAAAAAAATTCTAGCCTGTCTGTTTGTGGGTAACAGGGTTGACGTGTTATGCTCGACCCACTCAGATTTCCATCACAACACACAGTAGAACCAGCTCACATGCTTTTGATTTGACTATTACAGTAGATGTTCAATGTTTATTCGGAAAAAACATATTTCCAAAGGTATAGTTTCACCAGAGTTCAGTTCACGTAACAGGGTCGACCTTAAAATGAGAGACAGACGTCAGTTAATCACTGATCACATGACATAAAAAGTATGTAAAAAATAAAACTGACTTTGTCAGAGCAACAAAAGAACTAGGGCTTTACGATGATGGTGAAAAACATGGATAAATGTAGGGGTTAAGTGGGTTAAAATCTTCCTAGACGTCACAAAGGGTGCACAGAGAGACGTGTCGAAATGCTGAAGTCTTTATTCATATTAAAAATCAAATTTATTAAATTCTTCATGTGGTCTATATTAAATAGCACTTCATTTAATAAAACAGGTTTTTAAATTCTATATTGTTGCACAATCTCTTGTTCAAATATCAAAGGGACTCAAAAGGTAAATGTTTTGGTAGAACGAACCACCTTTATAAATAAAGTCTATGTAAACCCAGACATAATTATGTTCGCTGACCAACACTTTTTTAAAAGGTGAGAAAGGATTGGTAGAAATAGACCCATCCTCAGGATTGAAAGAACACTGAACAAAGAGACATAAAGATTGTATTTCTTGGGGGGGACTGCTCAAACCATGGATTCACAATGTAGCAAACGGTCACGTTTACTGCAAGTGTTTTCCTCTAAGCATTTCTCTCCAACTGACGACTTCTTAATCGAGGAGCTGTTCGCTGAGGACTGAACACAAAGACCTGTGTACACCAGGGTCTCACTTGGATGCTGCTAATTAAGGGCTTAAGCCCGCCCTCACAAAACATTGACCTTTCTGATCAGGCTGAGAGCATTATGGGGGGACAGAATGGATGGGGAGAATAGAGGTAAGTGTGTGTTTGTCTGTATTTGTGTGTTTGTTAGCAGAAGGATTTACAGGTACGGGTGTGTTTGTCTGTATTTGTGTTTGTTAGCAGAAGGATTTGGGAGAAGGAGTAGGAATTGGGTGAAACTGAACCAGAATACATTTTCAATGGATTGACAACAATAGATGCAGTAGCCTATTAGTGTACAAATCCATTTAACAGTACACTGTAATGCTGTACACCAAACTGGTAAAGACGACTAAGCCCACGTAATACAAGCTGAGATTACTCTCCTAAATGCATCCGTCGCTGCTTTACGCCAGGTAACTCAAGAGGACGCCTGATGTAGTGATTTCACGCTGCGCCGCCGCGCCTGTCATTGCTTGCTTCCTGAGTCTCGGGTGTACGCCCGTCCCTCGACACGGCAGAAAACACCTGTCCTTCTAATCCACCAATTAACCTAGATAGACTAGGTGGCTGAGTCCCAAACGTCTCTCTATTCTCTCTGTAGTGCACTACTGTTGACAAGGGCCCATGGCGGTTCTAGTCAACAGTAGTACAGTATTAGGGAATAGGATGCCGTTTAGGATTCACCCTAGGTCTGGCTTAGGTTACATCCACCTCGCCCAGTTGCATTTCTACCGACGTGTCAGTCTGTGCAATCTCCCTTCTGAGAGATTGAGAAATCCACTTCTATCTCACAACCAAACAAGGGGACGGGTGTATAGAGGGCTACTGGGAACCAGACACATCCTGAATGTATCATTTTAACTCGGAAGTAAAGCCTCCGTTTTGTCTTCCCTTTAGCTCCTTCTGTCTATTTCTTTTCTTTTTTGCGCTACGGTGCACATCCTGGTTGATCTCTGTCCGAGCCATGTTTCACTCAAGGGCGAAGCCTGAGAGTTATAGTGCAGTAGGCTTTAAAATCGTAATACAATTTTGGTAGAGATTCAGAACAGACCAGACTTGAGGCCTGTTTCAGTTTGTTATGTGATTGCTATCATTAAAGACCCTTTTTATACAAGAACAGAGGATATGTGCCCTATATGACCAGGCCCTGGGGGTTCGTGCTGAAGCTCCATGGCTTCACGCAGCATATTGATCTCTGTAGTGTCATCTTCAACAGACCCCCCCATGTTCAAATTGTGCATCTCGCAACTCCCTAGTGTAGACATGGGAAGAATGGTATAAAATAAATATACAAGGCCATTGGCTATGCCTTACGTGCTATGATAATCAATCTACAAGGCCATTGGCTATGTCCGACGTGCTAACCCTTCCACATTCCCTCCCCTCAGGCAGCCATTGCTAGCCATACATCTTAAAATGGTTGTGTCCTCAGGGGCTCGTAGCAACACCAATAAGGTACATTTAAGACGGTAGAACAGGGCAAGAAGAGAGCAGGTGAACAGATCTTGAGGGAATAGGTTTTATAGGATGTTAAACACCCCCCCCCCCCCTCGCTAAAGGTCGATGTTCGCACCCCCACTGAAATCGAATTAGCATAATACAAATCGCCATACAAATCTGTCCGTATAAGCTGGAGATATATGGTTTTCTTGCATTGGATGCACTGCATCAATCCACTGCATATGTCGATGTAACACTTCCTGCATCTGGGGTGGAAGGTGTCAGAGCTACACCGGTGTCTGTCAGACCATGAGACATGTCATCCGAACGGCTTGGCCTACAAAAAGTATTACGAGCCCTCTACGGGAAGATGAGACACTATGATGTTCTCCGTTTTACTCTACGACCCCGACAAGCGTCTCGGGGTCGTAGAGCTGATCTTCAAACTTCTGTCTGTAGCGTCCAAACAGTTTGGGCTTCACACTAATATGACCCCTCTGTGGAAAGGTGAGACTCTCACGAACACATTTATGGAAGTACACTGAATATATGGAGACTGTTTAGTGCCGAAAATAAGGGGTTACATTTTTTGTATTTTTTATTGATACATATGTTTCGTGATCTTATACAGTATCTCTCAGATATAGGATTGACACTTCAGAACAAACTTCCTTTAAAATGTTTGGGGGGGGGGGGGACTATCAATTGTTTCATGTAGTGAATCTGTTATTCAATGCCTTTGTATGGGCTAATAGTAATAAGGCCTCCCCAATTTTTTTAATCATCAAATCATTCTGTGATGTATATTTTAGTATACTTCTTAGACAGGGCTTCGACTTTTATCCGTTGAGGAATAGGGTTGCTATAGCAGCCCCAACTGATGGAGCCTCTATTGATAAAGATGTTTCTGTTCCAGTGCCTGGTGAGTAAGAAAACAGCAAGGATATACTATGTTTTGATTATACTAGCTTGGTGGTCAGTCGCTACTCGTTACAATAACCACATCAGTCCATATATTGTTTGTGTCTTGCATTATTCAAATACTGGGTCTGGAGAAAAGTTTGGAGAATGTAGGAGTGGGTTTGCCTTGTGGCGAAACAATGGACAAAACACCTTTTTCCATTGGTCAGCTTCTGCATAGTGAACAGATGTCTCTGGGAGTATCCAGGGGGTCATGTCAGTAGGCTGAATCTTTTAAAAGACTGTATAAAGGCCTTGTTATAGGGCATTTCTGTGTTTCAGGACACTGTTAACCAGGGATATGCTTCCTGGACGTTGTGAGCTGACACAATGTAGGCCTATAGTTCTTCTATACAAATCCACAGAATCAATTACGTTAACCTGCGGGTAATGGTGAACCCAGCTTCCTGCAACCACAGCGGCTAAAGTATTTGTCCTCTGTATTGAAATAAATCCTGTCCATAAACGCTGGTAATCTGCAAGGGGAAATTCACGATTTTATGAGCGTCATATGCCAAGTTTGAAGCATTGTAGCAGCCCCTGACATTGGTAGAATGTGCATACCACGCAATGCCAGGACCAAGAGTGGAGCAGACGAAAGCAGAGCACCGTCCAGGGGTCACTGGTCCCTTGTGAAGGTCTGGACACAGCGAAGCTTGATGAGGGGTGCAGAATTTGGGAAGAGGGGTAAGATGAGCCAAACAGTCAGAGCCTGCATTTGGGACTGAGGTCACATGATATATCAGGTCTTCGGTTTCCTTATATAAATGTTTAATTACCGTCTGGGCTCAAATCATTAACCTTGGTGACAGAAGACTTAGACTGGACCTTCAATGGGAGACCGAGGGAACCCTGTCAAAACATCAGTCAATTACCTTATCCAGTCTTACTTTCCGTTTCATTGGGAATTGCTCAAACTCGTCTCGGTCAATGACACACTTCTTTATCAGACCTTATCAGTAAACATTGACGGAGTTCCGTCGGCTTGATAGGGTGGTGTTTGTGCTCCTGTGTGCATTCATGGGTGTACTTGTGTAAACGTCAAGCTTACAGTAAAACTCAACCTGATAAAAAATATATCACCAAGTTTGCCGAACTAATCCCTTTTAATTGCATTGACTGATTAAAAGAGTGATTGGCAACCTCTAACTCTGCCGGTCACTCACATGGAGGGTAACAAAAGAAGGCATTTTGGAGCAGCTTGATGGGAGAGATAATGATGACGCCAGGGGCTTTAGAAGGCGTCTGATATACAGTGATCAGGTTTAATCAAATCAAGGCCACTGTGCCCTTAGGAAGCAATTTGAGTTCCTCCTCAGCACCCTGCTGTCTACCAGACCTGGGTTCAAATACTATTTTTAATCTTTCAGCGTTTGCTCTAGTCTGCCTGGGGTTTACACAGTTTTTGAACTATTCAGTTGGTCCACTAAGCCAGGCAAGCTCAATTGAACACAGATAAAATATTTGAAAATTATTTAAATTAGTATTTAAACCCAGGTTTGCGGTCTACTGCATCTAGTGCAAAACTAATAAGAAGTGAATGGCCATTACATTCTGCAAACAGCTAAAGCATGAAACAAACCAAGATCTCACTGCCGATAGACTGCCGATAGACTGCCGATAGACTGCCGATAGGTACATATCACAGTGGGAGGCTGTACTTTCTCTTGCTAGAACAAAAGTGGTACCTGCTGCGTGCCGACCTGGGAAGCGACGAATGTAACCATTCTGATCGCAACGCTCGTCAGTGGCCAACAACTTGACTTTGAGCAAATCAGAGAGCAGGAACACCCATGTGGGGGAGCCAATAAAAACAAATGATAAAATCGTGTATTGTCTCTGTAGATCCACAGATGAGCCAGTCACACTTTATTTAACCTTTATTTAACTAGGTAAGTCAGTTAAAAACAAATTCTTAATTACAATGACACCCTAGGAACAGTGGGTTAACTGCCTTGTTCAGGGGCATAATGACAGATTTTTACCTTGTCAGCTCAGGGATTAGATCTTGCAACCTTTCGGTTAGTAGTCCAACACTCAAACCGCTAGGCTACCTGCCGCCCAGCTAGCTACATGGGATGGTAGCTAGCTAAGTGCACAGACGCAATACACGCAACACTAAATACTTCTTCCAAGCTAGCTAACCACTGTAGCTAGTATTGAAATTATAATTAAATCACAATGGATTAGTTTATTTACATGAAATAGCTACCTGTGTTAGCTGTCGAGTTAGAGCAGTGTCCTTAGCTAGTTAGCCAATATGCTAAACATTAAGGCTATGGGCTGGTACTGGCAGTATTCCGAAAATTTGAGAATCTTGAAGTAGCCTAAACCTATCGATGTTACATTGAACTGGGTGAATGGAATATGAATGACAGTCATCCAATACGCTGTAATAGAAATAAGGCCATGCTTATGAAAGAAATATGGTCCACCTAATCTTAAAACAGCAGTGACTGGCACTGATACTGACCAGCACTGATACCGACCGGCACATATACCGACCGGCACATATACCGACCGGCACTGATATCGACCGGCACTGATATCGACCGGCACTGATACCGACCGGCACTGATACGCACAAATATGCCAAACAACACTACTGCCACCTTCTGATTTGGATTATTTTAACAAAGGCTAGGTGGCTGACGACTTCCAAGGTCTGCTATCTGAACACAAAAGACACTGTTCAGAGGTGCTAAGTAGTGCCGGCAGGCAAACGTTTGACAATCCTACTTGTGTGTCACAGCTTAAGGTTTGTTCTAACTGATTGTGTGAGCTTTGTGAGTGTCTGAGTTAGTCATGGTTCATGCTTTCCAATGGAGAGCAAATTGTCCTTCATTTGACTGACAGCGGTTCAATTATTTGAATTCCATTTCGTTCAGGTTTTCTTGTTAGCTCAATGTGCACATTGCACAGTTTCTCTAGAGATAAATCAGATCAAGCCCAAACTGTGCAATGTAGTAGGGAGTTGTAGTTCCCAACAGGCCAATATCCTACATAGTTTAGAGCAGGGAATGCTATAAAGTCCATAAGTTACGGGCAGAGTTAGAAAGTTGTCTGTCAGAAGTATTACAATGTAAATGTACTTTTAATCCGTCTGTCTGCATATTTCAAGACATGACAGAATGAGAGTGCAGTGAAATACCCAGTTAGTTGGACAATACTTTTCTCATCAATCAAATTTTTTTTTAACTAGAAATCAACCAGTACTCCATCGTTTTAACACTATGGAAAGGTCAAATGCTGTATGATCTAAAAATTGAAAGTGCGTTGGTGACGGAGAGAAACAAAATGGTGCAGTTTGAGGCCATGTGGCGGAGAGTGATGCGGGCGCTGGAGAAAGGGGGTGGTTTGAGCAGGTGGGTCTGGCCAGGTGTGATGTCGTTGAGGTTTGTGTGGGTCTATATGCTGTCATTTGTAGATGTTGTATGAAGAAGAACAAAATGACAAGGTGGTGTCTAGTGTGCTTCCTCTCTCAGCAGTTGCCAGAGAGGTGGGGCGGTGGGGGTCTGGGAAGCTGGTGGGGACAGGGAGAAGGGGGAGTGAAGAGGTGGAGAAGGGAGGGTTAGTCAGGGTTGCTAGTTGTCTCCACCACATATTTCCGTGATGTTACCGTGTTAAAGGTGGGAAAGCAGGTGACTCGTGGCTGCCCGAGGGGGTTGAATTAACTTTGAATTTTTCACACTCTGACGACACGGATCTGGCATGAAGATGGCTGCCTGTGTGTGACTGCGTGACTATGTGTGTGTCGGGTGCTTGGTGTGAGGTTGGAAAGCATGCACACACATAGTCACACACACACACATCCTAAACAGACACACACACATACAGTTGAAGTCGGAAGTTTACGTACACTTAGGTTGGAGTCATTAAAACTCATTTTTCAACCCCTCCACAAATTTCTTGTTAACAAACTATATTTTGGCAAGTCGGTTAGGACATCTACTTTGTCCATGACAAAAGTACATTTTTCCAACAATTATTTACAGACAGATTATTTCACTTATAATTCACTGTATCAAAATTCCAGTGGGTCAGAAAATTGCATACACTAAGTTGACTGTGCCTTTAAACAGCTTGAAAAATTCCAGAAAATGATGTCATGGCTTTAGAAGCTTCTGATAGGCTAATTGACATCATTTGAGTCAATTGGAGGTGTACCTGTGGATGTCTTTCAAAGCCTACCTTCAAACTCAGTGCCTCTATGCTTGACATCATGGGAAACTCAAAAGAAATCAGCCAAGACCTCAGCAAAAAATGTCTGGTTCATCCTTGGGAGCAATTTCCAAATGCCTGAAGGTACCACGTTCATCTGTACAACCAATAGTCCGCAAGTATAAGCACCATGGGACCACACAGCCGTCATACCACTCAGGAAGGAGAGGTTTTCTGTCTGCTAGAGATGAACGTACTTTGGTGCAAAATGTGCAAATTCATCCCAGAACAACAGCAAAAGACCTTGTGAAGATGCTGGAGGAAACAGGTACAAAAGTATCTATATCCACAGTAAAACGAGCCCTATATCGACATAACCTGAAAAGCCGCTCAGCAAGGAAGAAGCCACTGCTCCAAAACCACCATAAAAAAGCCAGACAACGGTTTGCAACTGCACATTGGGACAAAGATCATACTTTTTGGAGAAATTTGGTCTGACGAAACAAAAATATAACTGTTTGGCCATAATGACCATTGTTATGTTTGGAGGAAAAAGGGGGAGGCTTGCAAGCCGAAGAACACCATCCCAACCGTGAAGCACAGAGGTGGCAGCATCATGTTGTGGGGGTGCTTTGCTGCAGGAGGGGCTGGTGCACTTCACAAAATAGATGGCATCATGAGGTAGGAAAATTATATATCACAAGACATCAGTCAGGAAGATAAAGCTTGGTCGCAAATGAGTCTTCCAAATGGACAATGACCCCAAGCATACTTCCAAAGTTGTGGCAAAATGGCTTAAGGACTACAAAGTCAAGGTAATGGAGTGGCCATCACAAAGCCCTGACCTCAATCCTATAGAAAATATGTGGGCAGAACTGAAAAAGCGTGTGCGAGCAAGGAGGCCTACACACCTGACTCAGTTACACCAGCTCTGTCAGGAGGAATCGTTCTTGCTCATGGACTCTCCGCTCATCCCCATAGTACTAGGCCACCCCTGGCTAGTGAAGCATGGTCCCAGGGTGGACTGGGGACGCAGTACAGTATTGGCCTGGAGTAATGAGTGTTATGCGTCCTGTCTTGTGTCTGCTTGTTCGTCTGTGTCTGGTTCTGTGTTGCAGGAGGAACCGGTGAATTTGTCTAACGTGCCCGCCGAGTACCTTGACCTGAAGGAAGTGTTCAGTAAGTCTCGTGCTGCTTCTCTGCCTCCACACCGTCCCTACGATTGTGCCATTGAGTTACGGCCAGGTACGTCTCCGCCTAAGGGCAGGCTATACTCTCTTTCTGCTCCAGAAAGAGAGGCCATTGAGAAATACATTTCGGAGTCTCTAGCAACCGGGTTTATCCGCCCTTCTTCTTCTCCAGCAGGGCCGGGGTTCTTTTTTGTGGGGAAAAAGGATGGGTCTCTGCGACCTTGTATTGACTACCGAGGGCTGAACAACATCACGGTAAAGAACACTTATCCTTTGCCGTTGATGTCTTCAGCCTTCGAGAGGTTACAGGGAGCATCCATCTTCACAAAATTGGATCTACGCAATGCTTATCATCTGGTTCGCATTAAGAAGGGGGATGAGTGGAAGACCGCGTTCAACACCCCCAGGGGTCATTTTGAATATTTAGTCATGCCTTTCGGTCTGTCTAACTCCCCGGCGGTCTTCCAAGCGCTCATCAATGACGTGCTGAGAGACATGGTAGATCAATTTATTTATGTCTATCTGGATGACATTTTGATCTTTTCATCCACTCTCCAGCAACACGTTCAGCACGTTAGACGGGTGCTCCAGAGGTTGTTAGAGAATGGGCTGAGAAGTGTGAATTTCATGCTCAGTCTGTTCCCTTCCTAGGGCACATCGTCTCGTCCGAGGGGATGCGCATGGATCCCGAGAAGGTAAAGGCCGTGGTGGATTGGCCGAGCCCGGATTCTCGTAAGGCCCTACAGAGGTTTCTGGGATTCGCCAACTTCTACCGACGGTTTATTCGCAATTTCAGCCAGCTGGCC
>QNTS01003687.1:165105-176412 GCA_003317085.1 Hucho hucho | reverse complement strand
TGATTGGTCAAAATACCAATTAGTGTAAAAAAAGATCGGAATTGGGCTGCCTGTGTGAACGCAGCCCATGTGTACATGCTGTGTCTGTGTGGAGTCGCTAAGGCAACAGGCCTGCCTGCTCTGCCGTAGATCCCAAATCACAGTCTACCCCTCCAGCTGCCGAAAAACAAGCCCAAAACACAAAGTGCATAAAGTGCAGTCACATAAAGTGCAGTCACATAAAGTGCAGTCACAAGATGACAAAAAGCTACGTAAACAAGAAACCTCACCAAGCTCTGATGATGATGATGATGATGATGAACTGCATGTTGTACACTACAGAAACCAACACAACCACACGTCCAAGTTAACCATTATGAACACGACCATGGAGGTTATTGTTGATTCGGGAGCAAGCGTGAACACATATTGTAATTGAAACAGGCTGGGCTCACATCTGGGCTCATCAAGATTCACAGCAACAGTTACCAAGATGGTGGATACAACTTTTGAATGTATTCAAAGGTGATTCTGGCTCACTTCTCAGCTGACTGACAGCAACAGACCTTGGATTACTGAAAATAATCAACTCTCTGTCCACTCCAAGCCAACCGTCTAATGGTTCATTCATAAGCCAGCTCACCAATGAACACCAGGACCTCTTCCAAAGAATTTCCAGTGAAGTTCAACCAACAGTACAGCCACACAGGAGGATTCCTTTTCGCATGAGAGAACGGGAGCTTGACAAGATGACAAGCCAAGATATAAAAAAAAAAAACAGTGGGCCAATGCCATGGGTATCCCAAAATAGCTGATAAAGTTTGTCTGTGTCGACATGCGCCTTCCGAACACAGCAATACAACGTGAACGACATCATATCGACGATTGATGACCTCATCCATGACCTGAAGCTGGATTTGAAGGCTGAATACCGTCCGCTCGAGTTACATCCAGATTCAAGTTATCTCGAGCTTCACAACACATACTGGCCTCTAGATATACAAAACACTGGATTTTGGCATAAATTCAGCTGCCCAAGGTGTTTCAAAACGCAATACAGAAAGTGCAGCAAAGGAATTCCCAACGTGAGAAACATGAGAGACGACATCCTAGTCTACAGGAGATCTCAAGATGAACAAGCAAGCCTCAAAGCTGTGCATCAGAGATTGAGGTAGAAAACTGTGAATACAGCAAGAACAACACTTGAGTTCTTCGGCTCAGAGAAATACATTTGTATTTGTATTTATTATGGATCCCCACTACTCTTCCTGGGGTCCAGCAAAATTAAGGCAGTTTATACAATTTTAAAAACATTACAATACAGTCACAGACTGTGTGCCCTCAGGACCCTACTCCACCACTACCACATATATACAGTCCAAAAATCCATGTGTACGTGTGTGTATAGTGCATATGTTATCGTGTGTGTGTATGCATGTGTCTGTGCCTATGTTTGTGTTGCTTCACAGTCCCCGCTGTTCCATAAGGTGCTTTTTTTTATCTGTTTTTAAATCAAATTGCATGAGTTACTTGATGTGGAATAGAGTTCCATGTAGTTATGGCTCAATTTAGTACTGTGCACCTTCCATAGTCTGTTCTGGACTCTACACCTGCATAGCTTGCTGTTTGGGGTTTTAGGCTGGGTTTCCGTACAGCACTCTGTGACATCAGCTGATGTAAGAAGGGCTTCATAAATACATTTGATTTGATTTGGATAGGCTTCCATCTGGTGTGACCACCATTTGCCTCATGCAGTGCGACACATCTCCTTCACATAGAGTTGATCAGGCTGTTTATTGTGGCCTGTGGAATGTTGTCCCGCTTCTCTTCAATGACTGTGCGAAGTTGATGTATATGGGTGGGAATTGGAACACGCTGTCGTATGCGTCGATGCAGAGCATACCAAACATGTTCAAAGGTTGACATGTCTGGTGAGTATACAGGCCATGGGAGAACTGGGACATTTTCAGCAATTGTGTACAGATCCTTGCGACATGGGGCTGTGCATTATCATTCTGAAACATGAGGTGATTGCGGCAGATGAATGGCACGACAATGGGTCTCAGGATCTCGTCACATTATCTCTGTGCATTGATATTGCCATTGATAAAATGCAATTGTATTTGTTGTCTGTAGCTTGTGCATGCTCATACCATAACACCACCGCCACCACGGCGCACCTCTGTTCACAGCATTGACTTCAGCAAACCACTCGCCCGCACGACGCCATACATGTTGTCTGCGGATGTGAGGCCGGTTGGACATACTGCCAAATTCTCTAAAACAATGTTGGAGGTGGCTTAGAGATACAGTTTACCTTATCAGCAAAGATACAGTATCTACCTTATCAGCAGAGTTACAGTTTACCTTATCAGCAGAGTTACAGTTTACCTTATCAGCAGAGATACAGTTTCTACCTTATCAGCATGAGATACAGTTTACCTTATCAGCAGAGATACAGTTTCTACCTTATCAGCAGAGATACAGTTTCTACCTTATCAACAGAGATACAGTTTCTACCTTATCAGCATGAGATACAGTTTACCTTATCAGCAGAGATACAGTTTCTACCTTATCAGCAAAGACACCGTTTCTACCTTATCAGCATGAGATACAGTTTACCTTATCAGCAGAGATACAGTTTACCTTATCAGCAGAGATACAGTTTACCTTATCAGCAAAGACACAGTTTCTACCTTATCAGCATGAGATACAGTTTACCTTATCAGCAGAGACACCGTTTCTACCTTATCAGCATGAGATACAGTTTACCTTATCAGCAGAGATACAGTTTACCTTATCAGCAGAGATACAGTTTACCTTATCAGCAGAGATACAGTTTACCTTATCAGCAAAGACACAGTTTCTACCTTATCAGCATGAGATATAGTTTACCTTATCAGCAGAGATACAGTTTGTACATTATCAACGGAGATACAGTTTACCTTATCAGCAAAGATACAGTTTCTACCTTATCAGCAGAGATACAGTTTACCTTATCAGCAGAGATACAGTTTACCTTATCAGCAAAGATACAGTTTCTACCTTATCAGCAGAGATACAGTTTCTACATTATCAACAGAGATACAGTTTACCTTATCAGCATGAGATTACCTAAACATGTAGCAAATGGCCAAACCAGCTTCTTCTTTGAGAGAATGGGTAGAAACTATACCCTCTCATCAGAGAGAGAGAGAGAGAGTTTCAAATCTCCTCATGGAATGTTTTCAAAAGTGGATTTGCCAAGGCATGGCAAACAGAGAATGCTTGAGCTGGGAGGAGAACACAGATCAATGATACAGCAGGCTAGCTGATGCATAGCAGCTTGTTGGAGATAGCCCTCCTTGGACAGTCCTGCTTTGGAGAACTCAAATGATGTTGGGTGGTCTTATCAACAGCTGCTCTCCAGCGCATGAAGCATGTTTTAGGGGAGATGGCGCCGCAGTAAAGCATGACTATTGACCTGTGTGCGTGTGTGCGTGTGTGCGTGTGTGAGAGCAAGAAAGAGATTGAGAATGGAGTGGCCAAACCCTAAACCTTAGCTGTGTAACGACGAAACCCAAGATAGCAGTAATCGGTATCTGTGTCGGTGACAATCATTTTACAGATTTTCCATTTCCGTATCAAATGGTTTATTGCTTCTCTCTACTACTCAAAAAAAGTTCCCTCTTCATGTTAATGTCAACTGGGTTTTCATCTTTTTTCTATTACATTTAAAATGACCATTAACATGGTTAAATTAATATTACAAGGTACATTGGCATGGAATATAACTGACGAGAATGTGCTTTATTATTTCGGCGTATAGCTACCATACGGATAAAGCCAAGATTGTCTAAATTACAAGCAGATGCAGAAGAACAGGTATTGCCAAAGAAGCCATGAGAAATAATGAAAAACTGGGATTCTCTTATCTCGTCCTCCAACATGCTGTGAGAAATAATGTTGATTCAGACATAACGGTCTGAAATATTATTACAGTCACAAATGTAGAACACATTGACATAAAACACAGTGGCATAGTACCCCGGTTGCTAAAGAAGTGAATCCATGTTATTGCCTCGTTCAATTCCAAGCGCTCACAGAAATAGCCGCACTGAAACGCCCAAAAGCATTTTGACAAGTTATCTGTGACAATTCCGCCATGCATCGATGCCATTAAATCCAAATTAGCCCAAATAAAGAATTCTAAAATACCGCCCCCCCCCCCCCCCCTTAAAAAAAAAAGAGTTGTCGATGAGAAAAGTTCTACCCCCACAAAGACAACAATTACCCAACTCCATTTACATTTAGACTAGGATTTTGGGCCGATTTTCACGCATGTCCACAGGTAGCCGTTCGCTTGATGGAGTCTCAGAGTTAGCGATGATAATAATAACAACCGTGAGTGGGCTCTGAAAATCCAATATTGAAGTGCAAGAAGACACAGCCAACAGGGGTCTAATCAGTCTATGAGAAAATGGTGAGGGAGTGATGGGTGAGAGACTTATTTTATTTATAAGGCCTCTCTCTGTAGAAAATGTCTGATTTCTGGAGCCAAGTAAAGGGGTATTATTGACTCTTTCTCCTTTACCTACCATAACCCCCACATACACTTTAACATTTTCTACATAGTTTTTCACCTTTCATTTTTAACTCAAAGGCCTTTCCAACCAGAAATGTCATGTGGACTTTGTTTTCCTGCTGCACTTGTCTCGTTCTCTACCAAACAAGTACAAAAGAACCCCTCCTCCCACACTGCTATCTTTCAACCGCTCCCTTTCTTTTTCTCCTATTTGGCTCCATCTGTGAATCTGCTTGGGATCGAGATGTTCTTTTCAGATGGGATCAGAGGGCAGTGGCCGCCGCGTGACATGGGGATTGTATGTTTGTCAGGAGAGAGGATAGAGGCATTTTTGTGTTTCGCTTTAACATAAATTGGCCCAATGGGGTTTCTGATCTGATCTACCTCAGCTCTCTAATGTATACATTTTCGTTTTTTTCCTCTAAAAAGAATGGATGGGAGAGCTAAACCCGCATTGATCAAAGCATACCTTCAACTCATTGTTTACAATGTTTCCTCATACAGGAAATAACATTCAGATCCACATTTATTTCCTGGACAAAACAAATCTCTCATCTCCCCTATCCCCCTTTCCCTTTCACAATGTCTCAGGATGTTTCATGGGCAAGTCAGATTTTCTCCGTCAAACACACGCACAGATGTATTACTTCACTCTGTGGCTCAAGGGCAAAAATATCATGGAGATATTGGGAGGGACAAACATTAAACTCTGGGTCCTTCCCCTGTTTTGTTTTTTTACACCCCAAAAAATATTTCTTGCAATTCTACACAGTTTGACATGAGTTATTTTGCCTCTCTTGAGGGGTATTTTGAAAACACAGTCTAAGTGGAAGGATAAGTGGAACCCCACAAAAAAGAAAAATGTGCTTCCTGCGTTTCAACACATTTCGCCATGGAGCAGAGAGAAAAATGTACAGTTTTATAATGCTATTCTACAAATTGTTTCATGAGACAGATAAATGATTTTTTTTTAAAGCTAATGTCCTGCAATTCTACACATTTTGCCATGGGGCCAATTTATTTTTGTGCTGTTTTATTTCTCATCTCATGCTATTCTTCACATTTTGCCATGAGGATGAGAGAAAATTTGCCAGTTTTAAGGTTAATTTCCTGCTACTCTACACATTCTGCCATAAGGCTGAGGGAAAACGTAGCATTTTTAAAGTAACTGTCCAGTGAAAATATCACTTTTAAAAGTTCATATTCTGTTAACGCATGCACAAATAATGTTGGTGGATGAGCTGGCCAATCAACGGTCTACATTAATATTTTGAGTGACCGGCATACTCCCACACCATTCTGTTGTTGAGGTGCGTCCTCAACATTCTGTTGTTGGGGTATGCCCACACCATTCTGTTGTTGGGGTATGCCCACACCATTCTGTTGTTTAAACACAGAAAAGCTGCTTTTAAACATACTTAATTAAAAACATTTGGAAGGAAAACTATTTCACTCATATTGTAATTAATTCTAGGTCATATGTTAGCAAAAATGCTAAAATAACTACTTTAAACTGTATAACTGATCAATGCACAATCATAACTATGACAATTAATGCTTAAAAACAAAATGGATGAACAAGATATTTCCCTACAGGAGTGCAATTCTTTTGTGATCTCTAATGCTTCCGTCCCAATAAAAAAACTGGGAAATGACTTCAACACATACTGGAGGAGTTACAGGCTGGCTACAGTGGCTAGCTTAGCTAACGAACTAGCTGCGTCACATCAACACATACTGGAAGAGTTACAGGCTGGCTACAGTGGCTAGCTTAGCAAACATTTAGCTACGTTTGTCGTGGTGACCAGAATGACACATGGATGAACCACCAAAGGCTTTCTGTTGGAACATTGAGAAAGAAGAGGATTTGGAGCATTTTTATTTGCCAAAATCCACATTTAACACATTTCCTGCAATTCTACACATTATCCCATTTGCTTATGGCATGTTCATATGCTATCTGGAAGGGGGACCCGACGTCCAAGGGTCCCGGTCGGGCAGGCAGTGTGCCCCCAGGGGATGCGTTGGGCTGACCTCACCACCCTCTGGAAGGCCCTGCGGTTGCGGGTGGTACAACTGCCGCACCAGGCGGTGATACAGCCCATCAGGATTCTGTGCACCTGTAGAAGTTTGTGGGGGTCTTAGGAGGCCAAGACGAATTGCTGAGGTTGCATCTTCTCTCTGCTGTTCTCTCTGTGTGTTCTCTCTGCTGTCTCCTGAAGTCCACGATCAGCTCCTTTGTTTTGTTGACGTTGAGGGAGAGGTTATTTTCCTGGCATCACTCTGCCAGGGCCCCCACCTCCTCCCTGTAGGCTGTCTTGTCATTGTTGGTAATCAAGCCCGCTACAGTTGCGTCGTCTGCAAACTTGATGATTGAGTTGGTGTGTGCGTTGCCACGCGTATATGGGTGAGCAGGGAGTACAGGAGGGGGCTGAGTACACACCCTTGTGTGTCCCCTGTGTTGAGCATCAGTGTAGCGGAGGTGTTGTTGCCTACCTTCACCACCTGGGGTCAGCCCGTCAGGAAGTCCAGAACCGAGTTTCACAGGGCGGGGTTCAGACCCAGGGTCCCGATCTTAGTGATATGCTTAGAGTGCACTATGGTGTTAAATGCTGAGCTGTAGTCGATGAACAGCGTTCTTACATAGGTATTCCTCTTGTCCAGATGGGATAGGGCAGTGTGTAGTGAGATGGCAATTTCATCATTTGTTGATCTGTTGGGGCGGTATGCAAATTTCAGTGGGTCTAGGGTGTCGGGTAAGATGGAGGTGATATGATCACTAACCAACCTCTCAAAGCACTTCATGATGACATAAATGAGTGCTACCTTCGCTTTCTTGTGGTACAGGAACAATGGTGGACATCTTGAAGTGGGGAGTACAGACTGGGACAGGGAGATATTGAATATGTCCGTAAAACATTCCAGCCAGCAGGTCATACATGCTCAGAGCAGCTTTCGATGCTGTCTGGCCAGGCAGCCTTGCGAGGTTTAACACATTATTATATTTTTTAAACTTTTATTTTTCTCCCCAAATTCATGATGTTCAATTGGTAGTCACAGTCTTGTCCCCTCGCTGCAACTGCTGTACGGACTCGGGAGAGGCAAAAGTCAACAGCCATGCATCCTCCGAAACACAACCCTGCCAAGCCACGCTGCTTCTTGACACACTGCTCGCTTAACCCGGAAGCGAGCCGCACCAACGTGTCGGAAAAAACACCATACAATTGTTGACCGAAGTCAGCTTGCAGGCACCCGGCTCGACACAAGGAGTCGGTAGAGCGAGATGGGACAAGGACAAACCCTCCCCTAACTCGGATGACGCTCGGCCAATTGTGTGCCGCCTCATAGGTCTCCCAGTCACGGCTGGCTGTGACACAGCCTAGGATCGAACCCGGGTCTGTGCGACTCCACTTTGTCTGTGTACTGCCGTTTTGCTTCTTTGACTGCCTTACGGAGGTCATAGCTAGTCTGTTTGTACACCCCCATGTTCCCAGTCACCTTGCGTGGTTAAATGCGCTAGTTTGCACTTTCAGTTTTGAGTGAATGCTGCCATCTATCCACAGTTTCTGGTTTGGATAAGTTGTAATCGTCACAGTGGAAACGACATCCTCTATGCCAGGGGTAAATCAACTCTTACCCTATGAGGTCCAGAGCCTGCTGGTTTTCTGTTCTACCTGATAATGAATTGCACCGTCTAAATCAGTCCCTGGTTAGAGGGGAACAATGAAAAAACTCAGTGGAACTGACTTCGAGGTCCATAGTTTATTTTGAGGGCTCTTCTTGATAAACTCAGTTACAGTCAGTGTATACAAGTACATGAATACGAGTGCTTGATGAGCGAGTAGCACAGGAGATGTTTTGATAAAAACATGCGTTTTCCTCAGATTTCCTTTATTAATGTCCCAAGCTACAGTAAATACGGCCTCAGTATATGTGGTTTCTCCGTTTGCACAAAGTTCCGTCTTGTTCCTTGAGAGTCGTTGCGGTGTCGGCTTGGGGGGAATATACGCGGTTGTGACGATGACCTGAAAATAATAATCTTGGAAGTTAATGCGGTTGGCATTTGATGGTGAGGTATTCCAGAGCTGGAAAACAAAAGGACATGAGTTTCTGTACGTTAAAAATCACACTGTGAAACATACACCACGTTCTTTTTCCCCCCGGGGAGTTCGTTCTCTCTTGATCGTCAACAAAGCTGGCACCAAGCATCTGATCTGCGAAATTAAAGTGAAGGGGTGCTTGCCCCTTCACTCTCTTTCCCTTTTACTTTCTCTCCCTCTCCTCTCTCTATTTCTCTCTCCCTCTCCTCTCTCTCTCTCTCTCTCTCTCTCTCTCTCCCTCTCCTCTCTCTCTCAAAGACCCACTAAATGCATGGTTATCTGTGAATAACAAGGAAAACTCCTGTCCCGTGTTAACCAAATTAAAATGGAATCGCCCGGTATTTCAAACCTGAGGTCTAATGCCAGTGCACATATGTGATTTCAACACACAACAAAGGGAGAAAGACAGCGATACCCAGAATAATACAATTGTGTCCAAAGCTCTGCAGCCTGACCCTCCAAATCAGCAAAACAAAGAGCTTAATGGATCCATACACTTCTATAGCCCATTCTCTCTTCTAAGCACATTCCCTCTGTCATTTAAACCATCGGAACAACAGGACGTTTAATCTTGGAGAAATTGATTCCCGCCGCATCATAATTTCTTCTATCTACTCCGAAGCCGTTGGTTGCGAGCAATATTGGTCGGGAGGGTCAATATTACAAATCACGCGAGCACAGATCAATAGTAGAGTCCTGCGGTCCATCTTGTTAATTACCGTTTTGCAATTTCACATTTCAGTTTGGCAGATGGAGCGGGAGGTAAGGGGAGAACGCCAAAGATTATTCACACAGAGAGATAACAGAGGTGTCAGAAAGCAGTGATGGAATTACCAAAGGATTCTGGGATGTTTCAAACCGCCATGGTTAGTCTCCTTCCCTCCTGACAAAGGGGTAAGGTGGAGTTTATGGGGGTGGGGGGTGCTAGCAAACAGGAACACGCATGCTGCTTTCGAGGGAAAGAAACAGTATGAGACGATAGTGTAATCTACACAGTTGACATGGGTTTCCACTGCTATACAGACAGACACACACACACACACACACACACACACACACACACACACACACACACACACACACACACAGACACACAGTCACACAGACGTACAGAAACACACACACACAGACATACACACACACAGACAGACAGACAGACACACAAACACACACACAGACAGACAGACACACATAGACATACACAGACACACAAACACACACACAGACACACACACAGACACACACACACATACCCACACACATACAGACACAGACACAGACACAGACACAGACACAGACACAGACACAGACACAGACACAGACACAGGCACAGGCACAGACACCGACACCGACACCGACACCGACACCGACACAGACACCGACACAGACACCGACACCGACACCGACACAGACACAGACACAGAGAATAGACATGGCAAGACTTCACAGAAAACAAAATAATGTCATGGTCTTGAAATGTCGTATCACGAGACAGTGACAGAATGAAAGAGACTGAATGACAGCCTGACTCAATTAGAGAGAAAAACGACAACACAGTGAAGAAGGGAGTTGCTCTATGTGCGTCAGACAACACAGTGATGAAGGGAGTTGCTCTGTGTGTGTCAGACAACACAGTGATGAAGGGAGTTGCTCTGTGTGTATCAGACAACACAGTGATGAAGGGAGTTGCTCTGTGTGTATCAGACAACACAGTGATGAAGGGAGTTGCTCTGTGTGTATCAGACAACACAGTGATGAAGGGAGTTGCTCTGTTTGTATTACACAACACAGCGATGAAGGGAGTTGCTCAGTGTGTGTCAGACAACACAGTGATGAAGGGAGTTGCTCTGTTTGTATCAGACAACACAGTGATGAAGGGAGTTGCTCTGTTTGTATCAGACAACGCAGCGATGAAGGGAGTTGCTCTGTTTGTATCAGACAACACAGTGATGAAGGGAGTTTCTCTGTGTGTATCAGACAACACAGTGATGAAGGGAGTTGCTCTGTGTGTATCAGACAACACAGTGATGAAGGGAGTTTCTCTGTGTGTATCAGACAACACAGTGTTGGTGCAATTGCATTTCCATAGCTCAGCCAGAGAGAGTGAAAGAGAGAGAGCAAGAAAGAGAGAGAGAGTGTGTGTGTGTGTGTTTGCGAGTGTGTGTGTGTTTGCGTGTGTGTGTGTGTGTGTGTTTGCGTGTGTACAGTATATGTGTGTGTAGAGTATCTGCACTAGCTGTGTTCATGAATAGTTTTTCCAGCTCTGTTTTTCTACAAATGTGTGTTTCAGCTCTGCAGTGTGAGAGCCCCCTGCATCCCAATCAGGCTGTCTCACTGAGGCAGAACCGTGCCTAAAATACTGGGGCTGAGCCGGTCCTGCTTCGTCTTTACCTATTAGAATTCAGTCTCAGCACTCCAATAGAATTCAAATAATAATAAGAAATTGGGAGAAAAATAGGATAAATGTGCTTTAATATGAGGGATGACACCTGACTGCAGAATAATAAAAGTTAGCGCTAGTATGGTCATCTGTAGCATTGTGTGATTTGTGGTAAATAAAATATGTGTTTTAGGGGAGGTGGGGGTTGTTGAGGTGGGGGTTGTGTTTTTGTTGAGGTTGGGGTTGTGTTTTTGTTGAGGTGGGGGTTGTGTTTTTGTTGAGGT